>WNGS01154466.1:0-17407 GCA_020271785.1 Procambarus virginalis
GAAGACGGCAGCAAGAGCAGCGAACTTACGAACGTCATGGGCACGGGGATATACCGCAGGTTGGCTGGATTTAATACCCTGCGGACGACCTGAGAGACCCGAACCCGCGAACAGGGAAAAAGGGAAACCGGATCAACCCAAAGCGCGTCCCCGGACACAGAAGCCGTGGCACGCAGATAACGACGGAGGGCCGCAACCGGACACAACACATGGTGAACCCCGGCCTGACAAACCACGCATCAACAACCCAAGGACCCCTCCGGAAAGCAGCAGTGTCTCATTCTTAGCCAGAAAAGAGGGAGACGGCTGCAAACGAACAACCGAAGACCACGACCAAAGGAGCAAAACCTCTGCGCCGGAGAATAGCATGAAGCTCCGCCACGCGACCCCCAGAGGCTAATGCCAACAGAAAGAGCCTTAGCAAAGCAATCTTGAACCGAAGGGGCCACAACACCGAGGAGTAGAGAGATAGAAGAGCACTCTGTCCAAAGACCAGGACGGCTCAGGCGGCGCATGAGCAGGCGGAGGTGAAACAAAGCCCGAGACAGCTTGCGAAACGGCGCAGAAGTAACATCAATACCGAAAGCAAGCTGCAGCGGCTCCGCCAGCGCCGCACGATACGAGGCGACAGTATTAGGCATCAGATGACGGTCCTGAAACAACCAGAGAGAAAGGACAACACTACCTGAACCGAAAGCGAGGAACAACGACGAAGGGTCAAAAAGAACCGGAAGGACCGCCAGGAAACTTCATACTGCCGCCGAGAAGAAACTCGCAGGTGAGAAACCAACAAGGAAGCCACCTGCTCACCATAAGATGGTGATAAACACGAGTCAAAAAGACCAAACGCGAAGACTCGCGGAGAAGAGCGAACCAGTCACGTACCGACCGGCCCGATCTCCTGAAAGAGGCGGAGCCGCGGAAAAACCTCCGGGTTCGGACACCGAGCAAGCAGCGCCTGAAACCACGGCTGGGCCGGCCACCAAGGGGCCAAGAGGACCACTCGACCTCGGTAAGTCTCCAAGCGAGCCAAGACCCGGAGCAGCAGCTGAACCGGGGGAAAGAGGTACAGGAACCCCCATCTCGACCAGTCCTGCGAAAGGCGTCGATCCCGACGGCCTCGCAGTCGGGGAAGGGCGCCACGTAAACCGGAAGACGCCTCGACCACGCCGACGCGAAGAGATCCACCTCCGGGCACCCGAACGTCCGGCAGAGCCAATGGAATGAGTCGGCATCGACCGTCCATTCCGTGGACAGGGGAACGAACCTGGACAGGCCGTCCGCCAGGACGTTGGACACCCCCCGCACGTGAACTGCAGGAGAGCCAAACCCCGAGAACTCAGCAGACGAGTCACCCGAAGCGACCAACCCCAAAGAGCCAAGGACCGCACTGAACCCCCCCCCCGGTTCAGACAATGAACCACCGGGGAGCAGTCCGAATGGAGCCGGATCGTCGATCCGCGGGCGACCCGAACCCTCCGAAGCGCAAACCATACCGCTGCGAACTCCCGCACCGTGCTGTGGGCCCGACGGAAGGACGGACCCCACCGCCCCTGGCCGGCCTGGTGAGCACTGGTCACAAAACCCAGCCTAGAGACGACGCGTCCGTGAACACATCGAGCGAGGGCTCGGGTAGGCGCCAAGGCACTGAACCCCGAAAAACCCGAAGAGGAAGCCGGCGACGCAGCAGCCGACACAAAGCCCCCGGGGGTCAAACCCAGCGATCGCGAGAGAGGCGGAAGGGACGTCCCCGAAGGAACCAGAACAGCCGACGAAGCCAAACCCGACCCGGCGGGTAGACCAACATCGCGAAGTTCAGGCTGCCGCACAAACTCTCGAGCAACCGCCGGGTGACCCGGGAGCCCCCGAAACAGACCTAGGCGAGACTGCAGCCGACGGAGAGACTCCGGAGGAAGAGACAAGGAAGCGGTCCGAGAGTCCCACACTAGACCCAGCCAGGACCGAACCTGGGAGGGCATCAGACGGGACTTCCGCCAGTTCACCAGGAACCCGAACCTGGCTAGCTGGGAAAGCACCAAATCCCTGGCAAGCAGACACGCGGACCGACTGGGAGCCCAAACCAGCCAGTCGTCGAGGTAAGCCAACACCCGAACACCTAAGAGACGCAGACGGGCCACCACGATCCGGGTAAGGCGTGTGAACACGCGAGGTGCCAGGTTCAACCCGAAGGGGAGACAACGAAAGCGGTAGCACTGACGCCCCACAACAAAACCGAGCCAGTCCCGGAACCCCACATGAATAGGGACGTGCCAATACGCGTCCTTGAGGTCCAGGGACACCATCCAAGCGCCCGGCTCCAACAGAACCCGGACCTGGGACAGAGTGGTCATCCGAAACGAGGGGCAAGAAACCCAAGGGTTCAGACGGGACAAGTCCAGAATGAACCGCAGGTCCGCACAGTCCCGTTTCGGAACTGGAAACAGGCGGGAGACCCACCTGAGGGAAGGAGTCGTTTCGACTACGCCCAAGCGTACCCACTCCAAGATGACTCGACGGAGCGCAGGAGAGGAAGCCTGCCCCGTCAGCCCCGAACCCCCTGCAGGAGGCAGAGCCACCCAACGCCACCGCAGGCCGCGAGAAACGACCCGAAAAGCCCACAAATCGTGAGACCAGGCGTGAGCGAACAGAGACAGCCTCCCCCCCATCGCCCCGTCAATGGGGCGAACCGCGAAAGGGCCGCTGCCCCTTACGAGAACCCGACCTGCGCGCAGAGCGAACACCGCGCCCGACCAAGCACAGGCGGGACCGCCGGCGGCACGGAACCCGACACCTGTGGCCCACCCCGACGAACGGAACCGCGCGCCCTGGTACGACCCCGCCGGGAAGGAACCCCCCGGTTCCCCCGAGAACCAACAACTCAGACATAGGCGGCAAGGAGAGGAGAAGCCGCCTGAATATAACGATTTACCGCAGAAGCCTCAAAAAGCAGAGGACAAAAGGGCAACCTAAGAACCAGGGCCCAAGCGGATTCCAAGGAGGAAGCAAGGACCGCCTGACGACACGCGAAGCGCGCAGCGAAAAACCGCAGCAACGCCTCCCGCAGGATAGGCGCAAAAAGCTTCAACATGGCAGACGACGCCCGAGCAGCGGAGACCAAGGCGTCAGACCCTGGAACGGCCCCAAGCGCCTCAACATCCTCCGCAAGCCAATCCGAAGATAGCTCCAGGAGGGAAAAGAAACGCAGGACCGAAGCCAAAAAGCCACGAGCGCGCAAATCCTCCGCCACCAAGAGCAGCCGACAGGGAAGGAACCTGCACATGGAGCTGCACCGCACCAACATCCCGCAGAAGGGCAGGAGCGAAAAGACACTCATTAAGGTGCTCAAAATCGCCCCCAGGTAAACCTGGACCACCGTCAACGCCTCACGCCACTCAAACGTGCGGGTTCGACAGAACGAGTCCCAAGCATCCAGAGAAAACAAGGGGCAGTCTGCAAGCCAGGACGACCCCGGAACCTCATAACGAACCCAGTAAGGACACGAAGATCCAAACCTGAAGCAAGACGGATCCATTATGGAGGCGTACTCCGGGTCACGCAGGAGGGAAGCCGCCAAGGCCGACCGCACCTCAGACGGAGAGATGCGGGAAGCCGAAAACCTCCGGAAAGACGGAACCGAAGAACCCACAGGGACACGGAACCGAACCCGGGGAGGAGCAGAACCCAAGTCCAATTCGTACGCAGAGGGGGGAAAAAACCCCACTCCTTGCAACAGTAAGCCCCGCTCAGAAGGACGGAAAATCCAGGCGGGGTCCAATGGAGCCCAAGGCCCCCAAGTCAGCTCCTCCCCAACCCCAGGAGCCTCTACACCAGGCCCCGGGGCCGAGTCGTCCTCCAAAGCCCCGGCCTCACAAGAAAAAGCCGGGGCAGCCGAAAGCTCCGGAAGAGAAGGGGCCCACTGGTCAGACCCTGGAGCAGCGCCAGGAGGAACAGACTCGAATGCCTCCGTAGCCCCCCCGGACGGGGCAACCCCCGAAACTGCCCGAGTCTCGGGAAACCTCTAAACCCCAGCCCGACCCAGAAGCCCTCAGATGCTTGGGGACCGGAAGTAGGGGAGGAGGGGCAGAATGAACCACCAAAGGGGAAGAACAAGGGGGTGCGGGCGGAACCAAGGCCGAAGCGACCAACCCCCCCAGGTCAGGGTCCCTCTACACAAAGCGGGGCAGCCACGGGGCATCCGGGGAAGCAAGAGTCCGCTCGCATCGCAATAACCTAAACCTACCTTGAAATGCACGAGCTGCCTGCACCCGAAGTGATTCATCAGCAGACTGGGTGAATTGAGTCACAAACAAGCAACATAGCTCGCAGGACTCGGGGTCGAATGTGTCACCGACCCAACAGGCAGCATGACGGAGGCAAAAACAATGAGTCACCCCGAGACAAGGGGACAGAGCAACCCTCAAACTCGCACACAGCGAGAGGGGACACAAGGGTCTCCTCCATCGGACCCAAGAGCCCCCGCAGGGTTTTCCAGGGCCCCTAGACTGGGTCTGCTAAGGGTTATCCCAGGCAGGGCACTGCTAACCGGCTACCCAAACTACCAAACAATCTGCTAAAAGCTGAACCCACGGGACGTGTCCACTCGCGAGGGCGAAGCAGGGGGTGCCACCACACAAACGACCCTAATATAAGGGGAACAAGGCAGACCCCCCCTACCAGGCAAAAACAAAAAGAAAAGAAAAACCACCCAAGTGGACAACGTACCCAGAGGGAACAGAACCGGCCGCTGTTATAGGTGAAAACTAGCTACGCAGTGCCCTGCGCCCCACCAGTGCTATAACTACCACTTACCCCAAGGTAAACAAGGAAGTAAAACCCCCAAACACTCAGGGCGGCCAAACGCCAAGCAGCGAAAAGCCAACAGAGGTAGACCCAAGGTGACTTGTGGAAGGTAACCCCAAGCCCCAAGGGCAGTACTTACAGGGCACTCAGGGAAGGGGACCCTAAGCACATGCAGCCCGAGTACCTGAGAATACTACTCCCAGCTCACATGACCACCGTAAGAGCAGCACTGAAAACAAATCACAGCGCTGAGACAAGACTGGAGCTGGAGCCACACGACCATGCACGATCCCATCAGCCGAGGAACTGAGGTGTGGATCGCTGGCGCGGGGGTCTGGGGCTCCCCCTTCCCCTCCCGGGGAGGGGGGAGCTGCGCAGACATGTGGCGCGGCTCTTGTGACGTCATGCTAGTTTGCTCGTTTTTCTTTTGGGGAGTTCTGTCCACTCGTGTGTTAATTTTTGTTGTTAACCAGAATAGGAGTTTGTTTTGTGGCGCTTACCTTTCTGGGTGCCTGTCCCGGTCGATGGCAGATAAAGAATGCTCCAAATCACATGTGCATTCTATGGGCCATTGCTCCCCGTGCCTCTGTGAGGGGGCCAGGTTCTGGCTCGTGGTCCCCGGTAGGCTAGAACTCCACCCACATCGACTGATGCAAAATAGTTAGAATATCCATATCAGCCATGGATAGCTCCAGGGAGTCGTAGGGGCTCCCCCCCAGAAAACTCAGTATATAGGCAAGACAACAACATCTCTTTCCAGGCGTTTAACGAGGCATAAGCAACAGGGATCCATTAAGGAACATATAATCTCTTCCCACAACCAAACCATCACCAGAGAAATCTTAGCAAACAACACAGAAATCATAGATAGATACAGCGACAGCAGGCGGCTTGACATCTGCGAGGCACTACACATCAAGAAGTCAACACCAGCAATCAACAGCCAATTAATGCACAACTATATTCTACCCACTTCAAGACTCCGCTCCAATATAGAAGCATCAAGAAATATGGGCCAATAGGCCCTCTGCAGTTACTTCCATCCTTCCCTTTAGCTTATACCCCGTTCTATATCCCGTTCTATACCCTGTTCTGGCTTGTGCAGAAAAATTGTTTTCACCTCATCCAATACTATTGTAACATGTCACCTCACTCAAATGCAGGTATAAAAATCGAAGAGGTTTAAGCTCTATTCAGTTATAGTTGTGTGTGAGTGTAAACTAAAGTCTTTGAAAATGTAATAAGTTTTACGAAACGCGCTCAAGTGTCGCGTCAGACTAAAAATAAAAATGAATTTTGGAGAATTGCTTTTTCATTTACCATCAACAGTGAAAAGAAACATAAGAAAGATCGAGAAAATTCGTGTTAGAATTATTAATCTTACTATTTCGATCATATATATATATAAATATATATATATATATAATTTATGTCGTACCTAGTAGCCAAAATGCACTTCTCGGCTTACTATGCAAGGCCCGATTTGCCTAATAGGCCAAGTGATTTTCTTTATTTTCAATCATTTTTTTCCAAATAGTTTATTTGAATTATTATTATTATCATTTTATATTACGACCATAATTTATTGACTTAGTTGTGATAGTTTAGGTTAGGTTAGGTTAGGTAGGGTTGGTTAGGTTCGGTCGTATATCTATGTTAGTTTTAACTCGAATTTAAACCAATTAACTTATACATAATGAAATGGGCAGATTTATCATTTGATAAGAAAAAATTTGGAAAAATATATAAATTCATGAAAACTTGGCTTATTAGGCAAATCGGGCTTTGCATAGTAGGCCAAGTACGATGTTATGGCTAGTAGGTACAACATATATATATATATATATATATATATATATATATATATATATATATATATATATATATATATATATATATATATAACTGAAAACTCACACCCCAGAAGTGACTCAAACCCATACTGCCAGGAGAAACGCAACTGGTATGTACAGGGACGCCTTAAACCACTTGACCATCACGACCGGACAAAGGGAAGTGATAGCCGAGGCTATATGAACCACTTCCCCGCCGGCACCCGGAGTCACTTCTGGGGTGTGAGTTTTCAGTTATATCTAGTCCTGGGGACCATTCAGGCTTGTTTGCATTTGTGTTCCTCACGTGTTGCCCCCAAAAATGAGGTGATTTGATAAAATGCTATGCCCAAGATTACCATCCGGGTGCCGGCGGGGAAGTGTTTCATATAGCCTCGGCTATCACTTCCTTTTGTCCGGTCGTGATGGTCAAGTGGTTTAAGGCGTCCCTTTACATACCAGTTGCGTTGCTCCTGGCAGTATGGGTTCGAGTCACTTCTGGGGTGTGAGTTTTCAGTTGTATCTAGTCCTGGGGACCATTCAGGCTTGTTTGCATATATATATATACAGTACAACCTCGATTCAACGTACCCCGATTCAACGAATCTCTGGCTAGTTCGCACACTTTTCAGGCCGGATTTGCTCACCCGGTTCGACGAACAATGGTTCGCCGAAGCGGGGGATGTTCGGATTTGCTTACGACGTCGAGACAGAGTTCACAGACTGGTGGAAAAGTTTCACATTCTATCACAGATTACACTTATTAATTCCTTCATATGACAAGTTCGATCACACAAGTGGACCGCACATGTGGTCCACAAGTGGTCCACAATCTTACGATGTTGGGACAGAGTTCACAGTGGTAGAAAACTTTACCATCCCATCACAGATTACAATTAATAATTCCTTCATATGACAAGTTAGATCACACAAATGGATCACACAATTGGACCACACAAGTGGACCACACAAGTGGACCACACAAGTGGTCCACAAGCTTACGATGTTGGGACAGAGTTCACAGAGTGGTGGAAAACTGTCTCATTTTATCACAGATTATAATTAATAATTCCTTCATAAGACAAGTTGGATCACACAAGTGGACCACACAACAAGTGAATCATATGAACTAAACACCAGCCAGAATGGTCCACAAGAAGTGACGCATATTAACCAAACACCAGCCAGAGTGGTCCACAGAAGTGAACGACTTGAGTTTCAAGGATTTTCGTTCACCGATTTGTGGCACACGTATCTTTGTAAATTAATTTAAAGGCTGAAGCGTGAATAGCTAGCTAATATGTTGAAATCTTCTTATACATTTTCTGTGATGAAACAAGACGAGTGAGGGTGGACAGATAAGGGAATACTGTACAGTAAACTTCACTTTACAGTGAGGTTTCACTCACTTTCGTATGTGTTGTCATAGTTCAGTGACCCATGGCTTTGAATGTTTCACATTAATAAACCATTTCTAAAACTAGTGTTTTAATAACTCTTTATTATCCTAATTAAACTAAACTAAATAAGACCAAAAATATACTGTAATAAGGTAGATATCTCCTATTTGAGAAATTGTTCACGTTATTGGCAGCACAACTCCAGCACGAGTGGACGGGTCTAATCCCTGTCCATACACCATGCTTATTGTGTTGTGTTCGATTTCATCGCCACAGTTCAGCGATCTACGGCTTCGAAATAATAAAATTAATAAATTAGTTCCAAAGTAAGTATTTTTTATTGCTCTTATTACCGTAATAATGTTGCTAAACTAAATATGTAACCCAAAAATATATAATTTGATGTAAATTGAATATTTGAGAGAAATATATGTTACTGGAAATCGAACACAACACCAGGCGGTGTTTTGTTCGATTTCGTCGCCACAGTTCAGTGACCTATGGCTTCGAAATAATTAAATAAATAAATCAGTTTCAAATTAAGTATTTTTTAAAGCTCTTATTATCGTAATAATGTTGCTAAACTAAATACATAACACAAAAATATATAATTTGATGTAAATTGAATATTTAAGAGAAATTTATGTTACTGGATCAGGCTTAAACACCAGCCAACTGAAGGGTGTGCGTATAGACTTAGTCTGCGTTCGTACAGTATGCACCCAGTGCCCTTAGCTTTGTCTGCGATTGACGTACAGTATTTATCCGCCGGTGGAAGAATAATTGTGGAATTGACCATTTTTTTACTACAACTCTTTGGTTATAAAACAAAATGTCTCAGGGGCTTACTAATAGTGCCTTATTAATGCCAAAAACGAAGCAATATTTTGCAAGAACTAGTAGCAGAAAATCAACCAGCACGAGAACAGCCGTACCCAGCACGAGAACAGCCATACCCAGCACGAGAACAGCAGTACCCAGCAGGAGAACAGCCGTACCCAGCAAGAGAACAGCCGTACCCAGCAAGAGAACAGCCGTACCCAGCACGAGAACAGCTGAACCCAGCACGAGAACAGCCGTACCCAGCACAAGAACAGCCGTACCCAGCACGAGAACAGCCGTACCCAGCACGAGCACAGTTGTACCCAGCACTGGTACAACAGCTGTACTCAGCACAAGCACAGTTGTACCCAGCACTGGTACAACAGCAGCCAGGACCAGCTCAGAAGCAGCTGAACTCACAGCAGCAGCGAGCACCAGCAAAGCTGATGCAAACATCTAAAAACATCGTGTGCAACATGAACAGTTAGAACAAGTGTTAAATTTAAGCGTGTACTCAGTGTTAAAATTAAAGTTGCAGTAATTTTTGTGTACAATAGTTTTCATAAACTGTATTGTAGTACTCAACATACAGCAGAACTACTTTTAGTCAACACCGTGCTAACGACATAATGCACTGCAGTACGTATTTAGGTAGAGCATTCACAACTTCACGAAACTTCAAGATGGATATAACTTCAACAATAAGGTAAATTTATGAATTACAGTATTTCTTAGTAGAGAAGTAATATATAGGTACAGTATGTAATATGATAATGCATTTTTATTGTGTACAAGAAAAAAAAAAAGACACTGACACAAACGCCTCCTGAAGGTCACCTCTTGCAACGAATCCAACGCTCCAACGAACTGGGGTTGGTCCCATATAGTATGTTGAATCGAGGTTGTACTGTGTGTATGTGTGTGTATATATGTATATATATATATATATATATATATATATATATATATATATATATATATATATATACATATATATATATATATATATATATATATATATATATATATATATATATACACAATATACAGTGGAACCTCGATTAATGAGTGGCTCTATTAACGAGTTTTTCCAGTAACGAGCAAGCCACTTGCAGCAAATTTGTCTCTATTGACGAGCTCGCCTCTATTAACGAGCGAAACCACATGGTGCTTCCTAGCGTCTCGTCTCGCGGGTTCTCGCAAATTCTCGGACGCCTCCGACGCCAGTGTTGTTGTTTTATCTCACACGACAAGCATCCCTCTGGATTTATTTGCTCTTTTCTTTGGGTTTTTAGTGGTTTTGCGACTACAATTTGTAACACACGATGTCTCCAAAGAAGCTGCTTGCTAAAGATAGTGTTGTCAAGAGGAAGAAAGATACAATTACTGTGGATTTGAAGAAGGAAATTATAGCGAAGCATGAGTGTGGTGTCTGTGTGACTGATCTCACAAGGGAGTATGGCAGGTCTTCATCAACAATTTACACCTTTAGTAAGGGAATGAGGAGGTAAGGGAGGATGCTGCCTCTTCCACTGACATCACCCTGGTCAAGCAGTGACAACCCAGTGTGTGAACATGTTTAATGACAATTTGCTGTCTCGTTTTATGGATATCCTAAAACAAAGACAAAAGCAATTGTCAATATAAAAGTTCTTTCCAAAAGTAGAGAAAAGAAGAGCCAGTGATAGTGAACCACAACCTGGTCCCAGTGGGGTGAAAATCCCAAGAAGAGAGAGCCCGCCTGACTCAGAGGTGGATTCTCCTTCCACACCATAACCCCTCTCCTCCATCCCACCTCCCCATCATCTCCCTCAAGCCAGCAACGACTCTTCATAAGGTAAACATTAAAACGGTGCAACAAAACATTTATAATTACATGTGCAGTATTATATTTACATTAAAAAATGTCATACAAGTATGGATGTTTTTGGGAGTGGAACGGATTAAATTTATTTCCTTTATTTTAAATGGGGAAATTTGTTTCCAAAGACGAGTTTTCCAGGTAACGAGCTCGGTGCCAGAACGGATTAAACTCGTTAATAGAGGTTCCACTGTATATATATTAGTATAATTTGGTAGCAGTCTTTCCTGTAGACATATGTTATTAAATATGACCGAAAAAGTAAGATTAATAATTCTAACACGAATTTTCTCGATTTTCCTTATGTTTCTTTTTACTGGTGACGGTAAATGAAAAATCAATTCTCCAAAATTCATTTTTTATTTCTAGTCTGGCGCGACACTTGAGCGCGTTTCGTAAAACTTATTATATTTTCAAAGACTTCAGTTTATCCACACACAACTTTATGACTGAAACAGCATTTGGCTCTTATACCTGCATTTGGGTGAGGTGATGTAATACAAGTGGGGTGAAAAACAAACTTTCAACAAAACACAGAACACGGAAGAATGGGTATAGATTTGCAGAAGTTGGGTAACAGATAGAACTGCAGAAGGCCTATTATCCCATATTTCCTGATGTTTCTATATTGGAGCGGAGTCTTGAAGTGGGTAGAATATAGTTGTGCGTTAATTGGCTGTTGATTGCTGGTGTTGACTTCTTGATGTGTAGTGCCTCGCAGATGTCAAGCCGCCTGCTGTCGCTGTATCTATCAATGATTTCTGTGTTGTTTGCTAAGATTTCTCTGGTGATGGTTTGGTTGTGGGAAGAGAGTATATGTTTCTTAATGGAGCCCTGTTGCTTATGCATCGTTAAACGCCTGGAAAGAGATGTTGTTGTCTTGCCTATATACTGAGTTTTTGAGGCTTACAGTCCCCAAGAGGGCATTTGAAGGCATAGACGACGTTTGTCTCTTTTAGAGCGTTCTGTTCCGTGTCTGGAGAGTTTCTCATGAGAAGGCTGGCTGTTTTTTTCGTTTTATAGTAAATCATTAGTTGTATCTTCTGATTTTTGTCTGTAGGGATAACATTTCTATTAACAATATCTTTCAGGACCCTTTCCTCCGTTTTATGAGCTGTGGAGAAGAAGTTCCTGTAAAATAGTCTAATATAGGTGTTGTATTAGTTGTCTCTTCAGAGGTTGCATAGCGTTTTACTTTCCTTCTTATGATGTCTTCAATGAAACCATTGGAGAAGCCGTTGTTGACTAGGACCTGCCTTACCCTACAGAGTTCTTCGTCGACTTGCTTCCATTCTGAGCTGTGGCTGAGAGCACGGTCGACATAAGCGTTAACAACACTCCTCTTGTACCTGTCTGGGCAGTCACTGTTGGCATTTAGGCACATTCCTATGTTTGTTTCCTTAGTGTAGACTGCAGTGTGGAAACCTCCGCTCCTTTCCATGACTGTTACATCTAGAAAGGGCAGCTTCCCATCCTTCTCCATCTCGTAAGTGAAACGTAACACAGAATTCTGCTCAAACGCCTCTTTCAGCTCCTGCAGATGTCTGACATCAGGTACCTGTGTAAAAATGTCGTCAACATACCTGCAGTATATGGCCGGTTTCAAGTTCAAGTCGACTAAGACTTTTTCCTCGATAGTACCCATGTAGAAGTTTGCAAACAGGACGCCTAGGGGAGAACCCATGGCGACCCCATCTACTTGCTTATACATGTGCCCATCTGGGCTCAAGAAGGGTGCCTCCTTTGTACAAGCTTGGAGTAGTTTCCTCAGGATATTTTCTGGCATGTCAAGAGGAGTATAGGCCGGGTCTCGATACACTCGGTCCACTATCATCCCGATTGTATCATCCACAAGTACGTTGGTGAACAGTGATTCTACGTCCAACGAGGCTCTTATCCCTGTGGCCCGTGTTCCCCGCAGTAAGTCAACAAATTCCTTCGGGGATTTCAGGCTGAAGGCGCAAGGGACATAAGGAGTCAGTAAGCCGTTGAGTCGTTTCACCAGCCTGTACGTGGGTGTGGGTATCTGGCTGATAATTGGCCGAAGTGGGTTTCCAGGCTTATGCATCTTGACATTTCCATACGCATATCCAGGTTTATATTCCCCAATAATCAAGACTCCGCTCCAATATAGAAACATCAGGAAATAGGGGCCAAAAGGCCTTCTGCAGTTCTATCTTTTACCCAACTTCTGCAAATCTATACCCATTGTTCCGTGTTCTGTGTTTTGTCGAAAGTTTGTTTTTCACCCCACTATTGTATTACATCACCTCACCTAAATGCAGGTATAAGAGACAAATGCTGTTTCAGTCAAAAGTTGTGTGGATAAACTGAAGTCTTTGAAATGTAATAACTTTTACGAAACGCGCTCAAGTGTCGCGTCAGACTAGAAATAAAAAATGAATTTTGGAGAATTGATTTTTCATTTACCGTCACCAGTAAAAAGAAACAAGGAAAATCGAGAAAATTCGTGTTAGAATTATTAATCTTACTTTTTCGGTCATATTTAATAACATATGTCTACAGGAAAGACTGCTACCAAAATATACTAATATATATATATATATATATATATATATATATATATATATATATATATATATATATATATATATAAACTTTTAGACACACAACACCCACCAGGGGACTTGAACTCTGGCCACCAAGATCCAGGTACGCACTTATACCCACTGCACTACACTCAGAGCCCTAAAAGAGGTGGGAATTCTGGGGTATTTAACTCCCTAGACAACCCATCCTCTCCAGGCAATGGTATAGTGAGAGGCAATTGACATTTTCAATCAAGCCCTGTTATATGGGAGAACACATGGGCCATGCTTAAAGCACACACTTGCCTAAACACGCAAGTCAGAAAGTATAGAAACTTTTAGACACACAACACCCACCAAGGGACTTGAACCCTGGCCACCAAGATGTCAGGTACGCACGTATACCCACTGCACTACGCTCAGAGCCCTAAAATATATAATAGCCCATATAACAGGGCTTGATGGAAAAAGTCAATTGCCTCTCACTCTACCATTGCCTGGAGAGGATGGGTTGTCTGGGAGTAAAATACCCCAGAATTCCCACCTCTTTTAGAGCTCTGAGTGTAGTGCAGTGGGTATAAGTGCGTACCTGACATCTTGATGGCCAGGGTTCAAGCCCCCTGGTGGGTGTTGTGTGTCTAAAAGTTTCTATACTTTCTGACTTGCGTGTTTAGGCAAGTGTGTGCATATATATATGTATATATATTGTATGTATATATATATATATATACATATATATATTATATATATGTATATATATTGTGTATATAATATATATATATATATATATATATATATATATTATATATATATATATATATATATATATATAATGTATATGTCGTACCTAGTAGCCAGAACGCACTTCTCAGCCTACTATGCAAGGCCCGATTGCCTAATAGGCTAAGTTTCCTGAATTAATATATTTTCTCTAATTTTTTTTCTTATGAAATGATAAAGCTACCCATTTCATTATGTATGAGGTCAATTTTTTTTTTGGAGTTAAAATTAACGTAGATATATGACCGAACCTAACCAACCCCACCTAACCTAACCTAACTTAACTTTATAGGTTAGGTTAGGTAGCAGAAAATGTTAGGTTAGGTTAGGTAGGTTAGGTAGTCGAAAACAATTATTTCGTGAAAACTTGGCTTATTAGGCAAATCGGGCCTTGCATAGTAGGCTGAGAGGTGCATTCTGGCTACTAGGTACGACATAGATATATATGTATATATATTGTATGTATATATATATATATATATATATATATATATATCTATATATATATATATATATATATATATATATATATATATATATATATATATAGATATACTAACAATATATATACATATATATATATATGTAATATATAGATATATATATATATATATATATATATATATATATATATATATATATATATATATATATATATATATATATATATATATATATATATATATGTCGTACCTAGTAGCCAGAACTCACTTTTTGGCCTACTATGCAAGGCCCGATTTGCCTAATAAGCCAAGTTTTCCTGAATTAATATATTTTCTCTAATTTTTTTCTTATGAAATGATAAAGCTACCCATTTCATTATGTATGAGGTCAATTTTTTTCATTGGGGTTAAAATTAACGTAGTTATATGACCGAACCTAACCAACCCTACCTAACCTAACCTATCTTTATAGGTTAGGTTAGGTTAGGTAGCCGAAAAAGTTAGGTTAGGTTAGGTTAGGTAGGTTAGGTAGTCGAAAAACAATTAATTCATGTCCACTTTACCCGAGCGTTCTCTACGTTGCAGGCTGCAGTTTGACATATGTGGGAGAGTATAGTGTTCTCGCAGTGCCAAGAAATTAGTAAAAGAAGAGTATTTTGGCCTGTGGTATAGGCCCTTTAGGAAGCCAATATGGCGCTGGCTCCTCTGTTCTCCCGCCAAAACTGTGTGACGTCAGTGACACCAGATTGGTCACCGTCAGCGACGTGGCACTGGGAGCCAATGAAAACCTCCCTTGGCAAATATGACGTCACGAAGGCAGGGAAGTTCAGCCGTAGCGCCGAGTTGGCGCCACAGTCTCACACGGCACGTCAGCGAGGCAAGACGTGCGCCAAGGAATTCTGTCAAGTTGACAGATTACCCGAGCTCCGGTGGATATAAGCGTCTCCTGTTGTCTGCACGCACTCTGAGAGGTCTTCCTTCATTCCATGTGTGGACCGAAGAAGGAATTGACGGAATATTGAGCAACAAGTGCTCCGGGACAGGTGCGTTGCATGAAGTGGACTGGGCTGTGGCGTATGTGACGCCTGTGGCAGTTCACCCATTTAGGAGGCAGCTTAGCGGCCGGGCCATTCCACCATGAGGAAACCTGGTTGACCGACTCGTCAACTAGGTTGGATGTGTGAACGACGGTCCTGTCAGTTTGACAGTAGTACGACAATCCCGTGGAACCTTACGAGTCACCTGTTGTATGCGAGCACGCCAAGAAGTCTTCCTTCAATCCTTGTGTGTGGACCGACGAGGGAATTGACAGTATATTGAGCTTCAAGTGCTCTGGAATCGGGTGCTGTGCAGGTGGAGTTTAAGCAGCATCGTCTGGGACGTCTGATAGCTTAACAGTGACATCGTAGTGGCGGGGCCAATTCCACTGGGAGTGCAGAGAAGAAACTAATTGGGAATCCAACGACTACCGTCGAGACGTAGGCTGGCAGCCGTAATTGAGAGGGAAGTTGACGGTCAGGAGACCGACTCCAACTCTACAAGACGTGGAGGAGGAGCACGGACCTGCGGAGGACAGAACGTGGCGAGACGCGATAATCCTGAGACGTTGGCTTGTGTTTCTGGAGGGTACACGAGGCGAGAGCCTGAACCAGGAGCTGCAACTCAACTCTCATCATAGGATAGGTGAAGTAGGTGATTACAGTTACCCTCCCAATTCCCCTTTAGTTAGCTATATATATTTAGCCAGAGTATCTTTCATGTAGTGAGCAAGTCTCACCTGGATCTATGTCAGAGGGCACAGTGTGCGGAGTGAGGCTATACAGAGCACTCACAGTATTCATTTATATATATATATATATATCTGGGTGTGCAAGCACCTGGATTTACTAAAGAATTTGCTGTGACGAGAATTTATTTCGTGTGATTATATATATATATACTAGTGAACCAGTTATTGGTGTTAGGCTATTTGCCCAGTCTTTGTATAATACTATTATTGATATCTATGACTTATCTATGTATATGCCTGTGTATTAAATAATTTCACATGTGTGAAGTGATTACTCGTGATATCGCCTTTGAGAGGGATTATCAAATCAAAGAACAGTACCGTGATTAAGTGCATTCATTGTAATTATTATCAAGTACAGTGCAGTTCTCTGGTACAGTGAAATATCACTTTAAGTGCAGTAAGAATGAGTTATTGATCGTGAGACCAGTATGGTGGTTTATTGCGTCCAATCGAAATTATAGATATGTCATGTGGATGATAAATATAGTGATTCACGAGAAGTTAAAGAAACGGGGCGCGCGATGCCAGGAAAACAAGCAATAAACATTCTCACGACTAGCAGGGCGCGGACCAGCTGGTTTTGACATGTGACGTGGGGGAGGAAGTGTGTTGCTGTATCGGTGTGCTCCAAATTATCTGTTGAGGAGAGAGCGGCTGTTGCACTTGTACTTGTGTGTTTATTGATATATGAATATCTTGATGTTTTAAGTAAAATACCAAAATTCCTTGGTGTTTGTATCATCCCCTCCATAAACCTTGTGACTACGAAATATTTAAAGAAGACCGAGTGACAGGAATAATTACTTGACTGATATCAGATTAATTGAGCGTGCCCTTGCCACAAATACGCAACACCACTGTAGTGTTACTGGACACCGGAAAACACCAGTTGGCGACCTTGTAAGTAGTGTAAGAGTCCTTGCCGGGGCGGGCACACAATTGCAGGAACAATCTGTGTCTCCACTCACTCCTTGACCAGAGGCCGGTGGGGGATCGATTGGGGTACTCTCCTGGGCGTACAGTGGCGCCGAGAGGATAGAGTGAAGACCCGCAGGACTTGGTGAGTAACGGTTATCGCAGTGCGACCGTTCGAGAGGATATCGTTTACTGTTGCTCACCCCCCCACAC
>WNGS01154494.1:0-12419 GCA_020271785.1 Procambarus virginalis
GTACACAGGTACGGCAAAAATGAGGATCTGAAACATATACAGGGTACAAAACACAATCAAATCCTTCCGCTAGTAGAAAAACAGCTGTCAAGTGATTTGTGGAATAATGATGTCCGACGATCTTAAGCGATTTTAGGTGAGCATAACCAGCATAGATCGCATATACTAGCCTAGCCTAAAAAAGGTCCATAGGATGGATTGCGAGAAACTTTCAAATCCAGGGATGTCCCAATCACAGATGGTTGTACTCCGGGTTCAAGCCACAATGTGTGTTGGGTCCCGTCTTCGAATCTAAGCTCAGTCACTTCACCTGTCCCCTTCAGTAGCTAGGAGAGACTTGCTGAAATAAGGTGAATGACAGAAAATATACGGACTCATAACGAATAACGAGGCACCTGCATACATTATAACACGGTATGTATTTGTGGATCGTCTCAAAGCTCTCGCAAATGGTACTCTCTCTAGAAAGAGACGCTAGAGGATATACCAAATAAACTACACGTGGAAAATTAACAGGTGGAGGGCCACGGTCACACATCTACAACAGTAAATACAATCGTTACCGTGGAGTGCGAACTGATATGTGAAGGAAAATGTGCAAATTGAACCAGTGAAGAGCAGAACGTGCCATAGAGCACAATCAGAGAACACTATAACAATCAGAGGGTATCCGCGGTTGATTTTTCACGTCCTCCCAGCGTTACTATAATGAAATAATTGCCGAACAACCGTGGACATCTTCGAGAAACTGGCCTGTTTCCTAAGAGAACGTCCCGGATCAGCCGTTGCTGTGGTGGGTATGTGGCTCTGCGGGCCGCTCCAAGACACACCTGTGGATCAAAACTTCTCACAAGTCGAGCCGCATGGCCTCGGGCCGGGCTTGGAGTAGCAAGAAACTCCCAGAACCCCATCAACACAAGGTATCAACCAGGTATCAACCAGGTCCCGGGCCGCTCCTGGTGTGTGGTGGTGGTCCCCGGGCCGCTCCTGGGTGTGTGTGTGGTCCCCGGGCCGCTCCTGGTGTGTGGTGGTCCCCGGGGCCGCTCCTGGGGTGTGGTGGTGGTCCCCCGGGCCGCTCCTGGGGTGTGGTGGTCCCCCGGGCCGCTCCTGGTGTGTGGTGGTGGTCCCCGGCCGCTCCTGGGGTTGTGTGGTGGTCCCCGGGCCGCTCCTGGGGGGTGTGGTGGTCCCCCAGGCCGCTCCTGGGGTGTTGTGTGTGGTCCCCCAGGCCGCTCCTGGGGGGTGTGGTGGTCCCCGGGCCGCTCCTGGGGTGGTGGTCCCCCAGGCCGCTCCTGGGGTGTGTGGTGGTCCCCCGGGCCGCTCCTGGGGTGTGGTGGTGGTCCCCCGGGCCGCTCCTGGGGCTGTGGTGGTTTAATTTAATAATTTATAAAAAAATTATAGGCAGTTGCACTAACATCACACCATAATAAAGTGTTTGAAAGAGTGATTAGGAATCAATTTCTAGTTTTATGGAACACATGAATTGCACAATCCAGATCCAGACAACATGGATTTAGAGCGGGAAGATCCTGTCTGTCACAGTTACTCACCACTATGACAAATCACAGCAAGCCCTAGAAGAAAAGCGAAATGCAGATGTTGTATACCAGACTTTGCAAAGGCTTTCGACAAATGTGACCATGGGGTGATAGCTCACAAAATGAGGTCAATGGGAATAACTGGAAAAGTAGGACGCTGGATACTCAATTTCCTGTCGAACAGAACACAAAGAGTACAGTCAATCAGATAAAATCGAGTCCAAGCGATGTTAAAAGCTCTGTACCTCAAGGTACAGTCCTTGCACCGCTACTGTTCCTTATTCTCATATCTGATATAGACAAAATACACGTCACAGCTTCGTGTCATCCTTCGCAGATGACACAAAAATCAGCATGAAAATTACCTCTCTGAAGACATTGAAAAACTACAAACAGATGTCAACAAAGTTTTCGATTGGGCAGCAGAAAATAATATGATTTTAACATGATAAATTTCAGGTACTCAGGTACGGCAAAAATGAGGATCTGAAACATAATACAGGGTACAAAACACAATCAAATCTTCCCATAGTAGAAAAACAGCATGTCAAGGATTGGGAATAATGATGTCCGACGATCTAACGTTTAGGGAGCATACCAAGCAAATATCGCATCAGCCAGAAAAATGATCGGATGGATTACGAGAACTTTCAAATCCAGGGATCCCATCACAATGGTTGTACTCTTCAAGTCACTTGTGTTGTCCCGTCTCGAATACTGCTCAGTACTCACTTCCCCCTCAGAGCAGGAGAGATTGCTGAAATAGAGGGAATACAGAGAACATATACGGCACGCATAGACGAGATAAAACACCTAAATTATTGGGATCGTCTCAAAGCTCTCCAAATGTACTCTCTAGAAAGGAGACGAGAGAGATACCAATATATACACGTGGAAAAATACTGGAGGGCCAGGTCCCAAATCTACACAGTAAAATAACAACGTACTGGAGTGAACGATATGGAAGAAAATGCAAGATTGAACCAGTGAAGAGCAGAGGTGCCATAGGCACAATCAGAGAACACTGTATAAACATCAGAGGTCCGCGGTTGTTCAACGTCCTCCCAGCGACTATAAGAAATATTGCCGGAACAACCGTGGACATCTTCAAGAGAAAACTGGACTGTTTCCTAAGAGAAGTCCCGGATCAGCCGGGCTGTGGTGGGTATGTGGCTCTGCGGGCCGCTCCAAGCAACAGCCTGGTGGATCAAACTCTCACAAGTCGAGCCTGGCCTCGGGCCGGGCTTGGGGAGTAGAAGAACTCCCAGAACCCCATCAACCAGGTATCAACCAGGTATCAACCAGGTCCCCGGGCCGCTCCTGGTGTGTGGTGGTGGTCCCCGGGCCGCTCCTGGGGTGTGTGGTGGTCCCCCGGGCCGCTCCTGGGGTGTGGTGGTGGTCCCCGGGCCGCTCCTGGTGTGTGGTGGTGGTCCCCGGGCCGCTCCTGGGTGTGTGGTGGTCCCCCGGGCCGCTCCTGGGGTGTGGTGGTCCCCGGCCGCTCCTGGTGTGTGGTGGTGGTCCCCGGGCCGCTCCTGGGGTGTGGTGGTGGTCCCCGGGCCGCTCCTGGGGTGTGTGGTGGTCCCCCGGGCCGCTCCTGGGGTGTGTGGTGGTCCCCCGGGCCGCTCGTGGGGTGTGGTGGTGGTCCCCCGGGCCGCTCGTGGGGTGTGTGGTGGTCCCCCGGGCCGCTCCTGGGGTGTGGTGGTCCCCCGGGCCGCTCCTGGTGTGTGGTGGTGGTCCCCGGGCCGCTCGTGGGGTGTGGTGGTGGTCCCCCGGGCCGCTCCTGGTGTGTGGTGGTCCCCGGGCCGCTCCTGGGGTGTGGTGGTGGTCCCCCGGGCCGCTCCTGGGGTGTGGTGGTCCCCGGGCCGCTCCTGGTGTGTGGTGGTGGTCCCCGGGCCGCTCCTGGGGTGTGTGGTGGTCCCCCGGGCCGCTCCTGGGGGGTGTGGTGGTCCCCCAGGCCGCTCCTGGGGTGTGTGGTGGTCCCCGGGCCGCTCCTGGGGGGTGTGGTGGTCCCCCGGGCCGCTCCTGGGGTGTGTGGTGGTCCCCCGGGCCGCTCCTGGTGTGTGGTGGTCCCCGGGCCGCTCCTGGGGTGTGGTGGTGGTCCCCGGGCCGCTCCTGGGGTGTGGTGGTCCCCGGGCCGCTCCTGGGGTGTGGTGGTGGTCCCCCGGGCCGCTCCTGGGGGGTGTGGTGGTCCCCGGGCCGCTCCTGGGGTGTGTGGTGGTCCCCCGGGCCGCTCCTGGGGGGTGTGGTGGTCCCCGGGCCGCTCCTGGGGTGTGTGGTGGTCCTCGGGCCGCTACTGGGGTGTGTGGTGGTCCCCGGGCCGCTCCTGGGGTGTGTGGTGGTCCCCGGGCCGCTCCTGGGGTGTGTGGTGGTCCCCAGGCCGCTCCTGGTGTGTGGTGGTGGTCCCCGGGCCGCTCCTTGGGTGTGTGGTGGTCCCCCGGGCCGCTCCTGGGGGTGTGTGGTGGTCCCCCGGGCCGCTCCTGGGGTGTGTGGTGGTCCCCGGGCCGCTCCTGGGGTGTGTGGTGGTCCCCCGGGCCGCTCCTGGGGTGTGTGGTGGTCCCCCGGGCCGCTCCTGGGGTGTGTGGTGGTCCCCCGGGCCGCTCCTGGGGTGTGGTGGTCCCCCGGGCCGCTCCTGGGGTGTGGTGGTGGTCCCCCAGGCCGCTCCTGGGGTGTGTGGTGGTCCCCCGGGCCGCTCCTGGGGTGTGTGGTGGTCCCTGGGCCGCTCCTGGGGTGTGTGGTGGTCCCCCGGGCCGCTCCTGGGGTGTGTGGTGGTCCCCCGGGCCGCTCCTGGTGTGTGGTGGTCCCCGGGCCGCTCCTGGGGTGTGGTGGTGGTCCCCCGGGCCGCTCCTGGGGTGTGTGGTGGTCCCCCGGGCCGCTCCTGGGGGGGGGATTCTGGCCGGGGGGGGGGGGGGTGCAAGACAAGGCGATATTCTTGGAACTCGTCAAAAAGACTCAAGTATTCTCTCACGAAACCTGTGCATCTTTCCCCAACCATGGCGACTTTGTTTACATATATTAAACAGCGTATGGGCTCGGAAGCGCTACGAGGCAGTTTATAACAATAATCAGCTTGGGTTGTGCAGTTGTGAAGCTCGCAAGGAAATCAGTGAAAAACAACGTCGTCGTGATTAAGGAAAGATGTAGAGGTTTCGTATGTGGAGAGAGAAGTAGGGGTGATGATTGGTGTAGCAGACGGGACGGTGGAGGGAGGCGCTCTCACGTCTGCCTGCACTCACTCTGTTCGTTAAAGATAATATTCCTATGTTCATATTCGCATTAAACAAGTAATTCAACTTCATCTAGATACACTTGCGGTATATATACGGTGTGTGTGTGTGTGTGTGTGTGTGTGTGGTGTGTGTGTGTGTGTGTGTGTGTGTGTGTGTGTGTGTGTGTGTGTACAGTCCGTTATTATCATTTACTTCTGAAAAAAAAAGTTTTAGCCTAAGCAGAAACATACGACCCCAAGCAACCCCTCTAACCTATCGAGTCCGATACATAGAAAACGTGAATATATTTGTGAACTGAACTATCAGGGGAAAGCGCCTAGCCATTACAACTATATAGCACTGGGAACGGGTCAGGATAAGGATTCGAGATGGGACGGGGTGAAGGAATGGTGCCCAACCACTTGGACGGTCGGGGATTGAACGCCGACCTGCAAGAAGCGAGACCGTCGCTCTACCGTCCGACTCAAGTGGTTGGGAATATATTTGTGAGCCGTTACTTAATGGCTGAACTTGAAAACGATGATTGTGGTCACTAATGAGACCCATTTAATGGTTGAGAAGATGGTTGATGATCAACACATCCTCGGTCGTTGTATACGAGGGGGAGGGGGAGGAGGGTCGTCCTTCTTAAGGAGTGAGAGAACAATTACCACCACCTCGATGGTCGTTATACCACCTGGTATAACTACCCCCCCTCCCCGATCTCCCCCCCCCCTTTTCATAACCCTGTGGCAATTATGGCTTTTAATTGATCAGGTTATTATCCCGACGGAAACGAAGAGGGGAACAGCAGCTCGGCTGGTAATTTGCTGCTCCGCTCCCCTCTCTCTCTCTTCCTTGATCAATGGACCAATTTCTGGTATTTATTTTTGAAAGGTTTGCGGCCACCCCTCTTCTTCCCCCTCTCTCTGCCCCCTCGGAGCCCAGATTCAGACCACAACTTAGGCGACCCCTTGGACCCTGTCTCCTCGGTCTCCCCTCCCTGACTGTCCCCTCACCTTCCCCTCTTCACCTTCCCCCTCGCCTACATTTATGGTATAGAACTGGCCAATAAACTCTCACATGCGTTGTTCGTATGGAGCATTTTGTAAGAAATTATTGTGTTGGAAATATTGATCTGTTGGTTTTGAGCGACATATTTAACGCCTAACCGAGGCTTGGTATAACATATATATATACCAGGATGTTACGGCCACTTTGGACCAGTAACCAGGTTCTTGCTGTTATAACCTCTTCGTCTATGTCCAACCACAAGTCAGTGGTAAGTTTTCAAGAACTGGTTGTGTCAGGTAGTAGTGCAAAGATTAAAAAAGGGGGGGGGGATAAACAATACACTATTACACCTTTATATGTATATTATATTAAAGTATTACTATACATATTTACAAAGTGTCGCTTTCACTCAGGACACAATGCATCGGCAGCGTTCATCAATCCCGGTGTGAGGGATGCGTGAGCAGCCTTTAAACTTGTAGTCCACCTCCTAAGGGAGGTAGGCGTAGAAAAAAAAAATCTCACACCTGGTGAATCTACTTTCCAGGTACACGTCGTCCACACCTGATGGCAAACACCGGCGAGTTTACCTTCCTCAACATGGGCCAGTCCGCACACACCTTATTATCACGATGTGTCAGTACCCCCATCTCCACTCTCCAGATACACTGGCAGAGGGATTCAGCAACACGCTGACAGGGGGTCTCAAACATTCACATACAGGGGGTAGCTAGCACCCTGGCAGAAGCCTCTAGTAGCTCGCTAGCAGCACTTCTCAACAGACGCACCACTGTCGTCGCGTAACTCTTCCTAGCCAATCCCGTGTACGTTGGCCCGTCCAACACTGCATAAACCAGCAGTTAACACTGCTATAACCGACGGCGGCCACTTTGTCCTTTCACAGGACCAAGTCAAGAGTTCTTGGACTGCCCAAGGTGAACTCCCCCTCCTTGACTCAATCGCCTCCTTATGTCACCTCTGTGTACATAAAACGTCATTAGCTAGCCAGAGTGTATATTGGCTGACCCTACGATAACACCCTTCCTCCAGGGAATTGATACTGTAAATTGTAGCGACAACCTAGATGGTGTTGATCTCGATACGCCATCCACCAGAGGTCATCATCATCGACCTAACTGAGGTAGGAAACCGGAGCTGTTCACTGATACCACGCCACCACCAACAGATGGCGTTGTCTGCTTAACACTCAATACCGGGCAGTTGGAGTACAGACCCATAGATGGCGTTGAAATCGCCACTCCATACTCCAGAGACGATGTCGATACCGTAACACAGGATTACACGAGGCCTAGCAGACACGTACAAGGACTAGAGCAGACACGTACAAGGACTAGAGCAGACACACGTACAAGGACTAGAGCAGACACACGTACAAGGCCTAGAGTAGACACGTACCAGGACTAGAGCAGACACACGTACAAGGACTAGAGCAGACACACGTACAAGGCCTAGAGCAGACACGTACAAGGACTAGAGCAGACACACGTACAAGGCCTAGAGCAGACACGTACAAGGACTAGAGCAGACACACGTACAAGGACTAGAGCAGACACACGTACAAGGACTAGAGCAGACACACGTACAAGGCCTAGAGTAGACACGTACCAGGACTAGAGCAGACACACGTACAAGGCCTAGAGCAGACACGTACAAGGACTAGAGCAGACACACGTACAAGGACTAGAGCAGACACACGTACAAGGACTAGAGCAGACACACGTACCAGGACTAGAGCAGACACACGTACAAGGCCTAGAGCAGACACGTACAAGGACTAGAGCAGACACACGTACAAGGACTAGAGCAGACACACGTACAAGGACTAGAGCAGACACACGTACAAGGCCTAGAGTAGACACGTACCAGGACTAGAGCAGACACACGTACAAGGACTAGAGCAGACACACGTACAAGGCCTAGAGCAGACACGTACAAGGACTAGAGCAGACACACGTACCAGGACTAGAGCAGACACACGTACAAGGCCTAGAGCAGACACGTACCAGGACTAGAGCAGACACACGTACAAGGACTAGAGCAGACACGTACAAGGACTAGAGCAGACACGTACAAGGACTAGAGCAGACACACGTACCAGGACTAGAGCAGACACACGTACAAGGACTAGAGCAGACACGTACAAGGACTAGAGCAGACACACGTACAAGGACTAGAGCAGACACGTACAAGGACTAGAGCAGACACACGTACCAGGACTAGAGCAGACACACGTACATGGACTAGAGCAGACACGTACAAGGACTAGAGCAGACACACGTACAAGGACTAGAGCAGACACGTACAAGGACTAGAGCAGACACACGTACCAGGACTAGAGCAGACACACGTACCAGGACTAGAGCAGACACACGTACAAGGACTAGAGCAGACACGTACAAGGACTAGAGCAGACACACGTACAAGGACTAGAGCAGACACACGTACCAGGACTAGAGCAGACACACGTACAAGGACTAGAGCAGACACACGTACCAGGACTAGAGCAGACACACGTACAAGGACTAGAGCAGACACGTACAAGGACTAGAGCAGACACGTACCAGGACTAGAGCAGACACGTACAAGGACTAGAGCAGACACACGTACAAGGACTAGAGCAGACACACGTACCAGGACTAGAGCAGACACACGTACAAGGACTAGAGCAGACACGTACAAGGACTAGAGCAGACACACGTACAAGGGACTAGAGCAGACACGTACAAGGACTAGAGCAGACAAGTACAAGGACTAGAGCAGACACGTACCAGGACTAGAGCAGACACACGTACAAGGACTAGAGCAGACACGTACAAGGACTAGAGCAGACACACGTACCAGGACTAGAGCAGACACACGTACAGGACTAGAGCAGACACGTACAAGACTAGAGCAGCACACGTACAGGACTAGAGCAGACACGTACAAGGACTAGAGCACACGTACAAGGACTAGAGCAGACACGTGAAGAGAACACAGAGCTTCGTGCTGATAATTCGATTTCCATACAGAAAATATATGAAATCAGTTTAGGCCCATTAGGTGCGACAAATGGCGGAGTGGGGGGGGGGGGAATAGAGGACTGGGATGGGGATAGAGGTGGGGAGGGGGGGGACGCATTGTTGAGGGTGGAGGTAGGTATCCCCCGCCCTCCTCCTCCTCCTCCTCCTTCCCTCTCTCTCTCCATCACATTATCATCTAGTTTGAGTCCCAGCTCCTGTCCCGTCTGGGGGTACCCGCGTGGTCTGGGTGTACCGTCTGGGGCAAGTTGACGGCAAGTTGACGGCAGATCATTGCCCAGGTCAGCCAGCATGCATATGCATATATATATATATATATATATATTATATTATATATATATATATATATATATATATATATAATATATTAGTATCTATATCTATATTAGTATATTTTTTTTTGGTAGCAGTCTTTCCTGTAGACATATGTTATTAATATGACCGAAAAGTAAGATTAATAATCTAACACGAATTTTCTCAATTTTCCTTATGTTTCTTTTTACTGATGACGGTAAATTAAAAATCAATTCTCCAAAATTCATCTTTATTTCTAGTCTGACGCGACACTTGAGCGCGTTTCGTAAAACTTATTACATTTTCAAAGACTTTTAGTTTATCTACACACTTATGCTTTATGAAACAAACATTGGCTCTTATACCTGCATTTGGGTGAGGTGATGTAATACATTAGTGGGGTGAAACACAGAACCTGGAAAACGGGGTATAGATTTGTAGAAGTAGAAGTTGGGTGCCAATAGAACTGCAGAAGTTCTATTGGGACCCGACTTCTACTTCTACAAATCTATACCGCGTTTTCCATGTTCTGTGTTTCACCCCACTAATGTTATTACATCACCTCACCCAAATGCAGGTATAAGAGCAAGGTTTGTTTCATAAAGCATAAGTGTGTAGATAAACTAAAAGTCTTTGAAAATGTAATAAGTTTTACGAAACGCGCTCAAGTGTCGCGTCAGACTAGAAATAAAGAATGAATTTTGGAGAATTGATTTTTAATTTACCGTCATCAGTAAAAAGAAACATAAGGAAAATTGAGAAAATTCGTGTTAGAATTATTAATCTTACTTTTTCGGTCATATTTAATAACATATATATATATATATATATATATATATATATATATATTATATAGATATATATATATATATATATATATTATCTATATTATATATAATATATATATATATATATATTATATATATATATAATATAATATATATATATACTATATATATATATAGTTTAGATATTGAGAGTTTTAATTACAGTAATACTGTCTTTGTTTAATGTTAATAATATTAATATTATGCAGAAAGACACAATATATAATTTTTTTTCAATTGTTTTTTATTTTAACCGCTCTGAAAGCTCATTGAGGGACGGTTGCCAGGTAAGCTTTATGTTTGTATATTCGTGTAGTGTGTGTGTGTGTGAAATAGGCTCGTTGGCGGAAATGTAGCTTCTATATGGACCAAACCACTTCCGACTCGACGCCTGACCAATCCCGAGGTCGGACTGTTTGGCCATAACATCGGTCAAATGTGTGTGGTTGATAAATTTCAATATATTGTATTAGGGAATGTGCGAAATGTTGAATATTGTACAACAGTGGTGGGTGCGCCAGGCCGTCACGACTATATAGCCCTGGGAAAGGGTCAGGATAAGGATTTGGGATGGGACGGAGGGAAAGGAATGGTGCTCAACCACTTGTGGACCGTCGGGGATTGAACGCCGAGACAGTTTATTTTTCCCCCCTTGACGTGTGTGGGTAGAGCTCTACAGGACGGACCAGGGACGACCAGTAACAGGACGGGCCAGGGACGACCAGTAGACAGGACGGGCCGGGACGACCAGTAGACAGGACGGGTCAGGGACGACCAGTGGACAGGACGGACCAGACACACAACTATCAGAATACTTCACATTGATAAGGAATAACCAGTGAGAGAGGAGGTGACCTCGAGCGCCTGTCCACGAGTCCTGTCCCATCGTGTCTGGGGACATTCCTTGTAGTTCATTGACTGTACCAAACAGCCTATACAGATCGTTCGCGATTTGTTCTCCTAGCAAGCAATAGGTTTTTTATGTAATCTAATTGCTAATTGATTTATCTGCAGTGTTGCACGAGTCCAGTGGATTTGCATATATTTGTTGCAAAGGATATTTGAGTGATTAGAGTTAATGAGTGGCTGCACTCTGGCCGGGGCAGCGTCACGCTGTCTCAAGAGTGCACTCAGCAATGGAGACGTTGGTGTTTTAAGATTTGCTACCTGGAACAAAAAGTTCCAAGCAGCACGGGCTATGGTGATCCGTGACCGTGGAGACATATGTGTGGAGTGTGGTGTGTGGGGGGTGAAGACCCGTGGTGACGGGGGACAGGTGGTGAGGGCCGACGGATGTTTCCCCTCTGTCCCCCCCCCCTCCCCCCGGTCACGCTCCACTACTTTAACCCTAACACCTGCCTTAACACCCCCCTCCTCTCCCTGCCTTCACCACCCCCCCCACCCCTGCCTTCACCACACCCCCACCCCTGCCTCACCACCCCCCCCTGCCTTCACCACCCCCCCCCTGCCTTCACCACCCCTGCCTTCAACCCCCCCCCTGCCTTCACCCCCCCCCCTGCCTTCACCCACCCCCCCTGCCTTCACCACCCCCCCTGCCTTCACCCACCCCCCCCTGCCTTCACCCCCCCCCTGCCTTCCACCACCCCCCCTGCCTTCACCACCCCCCCCTGCCTTCACCCCCCCCCCCCTGCCTTCACCCCCCCCCTGCCTTCCTGCCCTCTGCCTTCTATCTCTCAATTGATTCCCTCGACACTTCCTTTTGTTTTTCTCCTTTTTCACTTCCTCTTCCTTCTTTTTTTTTTGTCCTTATTTCCACCTTTTTTCTTTACTCTTCTGCCTACACACTTTTCTCTTGCCTTAATATAGCTGCCACACCTGGTGGTGGGGGGGGGAGGGGAGAGGGGGAGGGGGGGTTAGTGTGATGTAACAGTGTGGTAGTGAGGGTGGTGGTGGTGTGGTGGTGGTAGTTGTGGTGGTGGTGGTGGTGTGGGGGTGGTAGTGTGGTGTGGTGGTGGTAATGAGATATGTGTGTCTTTGAACCCCCCCTCCCCCCCCCCCACCAATAGGTACCCCTCCCTTCATCAGCGGGTCACATATGCACACCATACAGCCTATGTAGCTGTGTGGTGTGTGTGTGTGTGTGTGTGTGTGTGTGTGTGTGTGTGTGTGTGTGTGTGTGTGTGTACTCACCTAGTTGTACTCACCTAGTTGTGCTTGCGGGGGTTGAGCTCTGGCTCTTTGGTCCCGCCTCTCAACCGTCAATCAACAGGTGTACAGTTTCCTGAGCCTATAGGGCTCTATCATATCTACATTTGAAACTGTGTATGGAGTCAGCCTCCACCCACATCGCTCCTGAATGCATTCCATTTGTCAACCACTCTGACACTAAAAAAGTTCTTTCTAATATCTCTGTGGCTCATTTGGGCACTCAGCTTCCACCTGTGTCCCCTAGTGCGTGTGCCCCTTGTGTTAAACAGCCTGTCTTTATCAACCCTGTCGATTCCCCTGAGAATCTTGAATGTGGTGATCATGTCCCCCCTA
>WNGS01154495.1:0-10656 GCA_020271785.1 Procambarus virginalis
CTTCAAACAATTAACTCCGCTCTCAAGAACCTGAGATCTCATGAGCTTTGCTACATCGAAGGCTCAGGTGAATGAAAAAACAGGACACACTGCAGCGGTGGTAGGATTTATAGAAATAATACTTACACACAGTCTATTAGTGTCAGGTTAAAAACTGGCTGAACTAAACGTGTTCTTGAAGATATCCTCATAATGCACCCAAACTTCGCCAGTTTAGGCTACTGATCACATACCCATGTATGACTGACTATCCTGTGAGATGAAAATTTTTTAGTACAGTATCACATAGAATCATACTATCAGTATCTCTTGACACAAACTATGTAACCCTTCGAATAGCCTATGGTATCTGCATAAATGCAGAAGTGCCTAAGTTTGTTATAAAAAAAAATACATCAGGCTCAATTGTGACAGTGGTGGCCTTCGCAGACCCCTAGTTATATGGTGCTGACATCTGATATTGGGAGGGAAAGTTTTGAGTTGGTATTTTACATACTTAGGAGTTTTTAATTTTTTTTTATATTCCATTGTGCCAAACATTTCTCTACATACATTTTTTAGTTCTATGTATTTTTCCCCTTATTTTGGTTAAATCTCCCTAGTGTGTTCCCGAAGTATTATGACTCCTCCAGCTTCTCCGTCTCTTTGAAGGGAAGGTAGTATTCTCGAGCCTGCTCCAAATTCTCCAAATTGGCCATGAACTGGTGTGTTAGATCTGGCTCTGGAATACCAGTGAATATGCTCTGAAGAGCCACTGAGGGTGAGGGGGCCCTCAGAAAAAGGCATTTCAATATACAGTACTCAATTCCCTATTTTTTATTGTAATATTTACATCTAGAGTGATACTAAGAATTATGTAATTTCTGCTTTACATCATGCCAAGTTTCAAAGATAGTACAGAGCTCACCGAGCATCATGGATCTGTGCTTCTCTTCCTCAAAACGCAGTGCAGAATCATCCCTTTCACGTTGCAGCTTTTCAGAAAAACGCTTGAGGGAGGAAATTTCTTGATCTTTCTTGAGCTCGAGTTCATCCTTCTCGATTTTGAGGGAGTGGATGGTCGAGTTCAGCTTATCTTCTAGCTCGGACTGCAAATTATTCTGAAAAACCATCACCAAAGAATATTAACCTTTAATATACCTTACTATTAAGAATAAATGTATTTATTATATCAGGAACAATTCATATTAATATACATAATGGTTTAATGTTGAAAAGAGAGAGGGTTATTCATTCTGTACTTCACATTAAAATTCAATCATACCGAGTATTTGTTATAAACTGACTTAACAAAATGCAATTTTCCCTCCACATAATGGTGGCGACGCTGCCCACTATTATGTGGCACAAACAGCCTCATATTCCCTGTAATAAAAGGGAGGGAAGATTGCTCTTCTTTTTTTTTTTACTAGGCTGATGCCCCCCCCTACCTTATTAAAGTTTAAAATGACATAGTAATGATGATTAATTTATTTCACATTATTTCATCCTCGTTGCTTGCTATAGCAAGTCAATACATTGTCATTAATAATGAACACTTCCTTAAAAAAAGAACTACTCTGAAGGAAAAGCAAGCCTTGCCATCTAGTGAGAATGTTGTCCTTCCAGTAATCCTAAATCACAAGACAGTTATACATGCTCTACATGTAGCTTATAGAATATTTTGTGCAGCTTCCACACACCCATAACACAGATAGCTATGTATACAAGTGCCATCACTAATAGTAAGTTTGGCTACAGAATTCACCTAATTACCTACACCAAAATGGCATGGAATTATGCTTTTCAAGGCTAATAAATTGCAATAAATAAAAACAGAATTACAAGTATAAATTAGTTATAGTTCTTCAAAATAGGTCAATGCAAAACCAAAGCTGCCCACTTGAGAGTACTGCTATTGAAATTATAAATCATGTTGTAAGGGCCCAGGAAGCCTGCAACTAAGTGTAGCGAGGTCCCCTTAGGTCAACTACTAAATTTCTGCAGGATGCAACCCTCAACAGTTGCCTACCTCCTGGGTATTTATATTCTGCTAGGGTAAACAGAAACATCAGGTGAAAGGAAAAGTGCCCAACTATTTCTGTTCTGCCGGGAATTGAACCATGGGTCCTCAATTGTGAGTCGAGAACATAGACCACTGTGCTACAAACATTTATTGCTACATGAAACAACCACAATGCTGATGATTAATATATAGCATTCTGTACCTTTTCTTTGCGCAAATCATCTATCATCTCTTCCTGCTGGTCACGTAACACCATCATTGCCTTTTTGTGCTCCGTTTCCTTCTCATCCAAGCGGCGTTCCAAAGCAGTCCGAGCCTCCCGTAATTTAGTCAGCTCACCCTCAAGTTCACGCTGGAGTTTGTTCATCTAAATAATGATAATGCTATATCAGACCAAGCACATTATTAAATAATAATAAAATTAATAATATAATGAACATTTGATTTCCTGAAGATGACCAAGAATGACATCCCAGTGCAAACATATCTAAGAATATGAACTAGGTTCTATAAGGAGTACAAGGCTGTAATAATCACAAGATATTTTAATTATTACAAAGTGCTGTAATGAGTAGCCTACATGGAGTGCAATGCAGCCTTAAAACTCCCAATCTCAATATAATGAAATCCTGAATTCAGAATAATTTTGCAGCTGAATAATAATAAAAAAACTCAAACTTGCAAATGAATGCAAAAATCCAAAATAACTTGGCAATGGGGAATAATAGGAATTATATGTTTTCACAATTAAAAAAAATACATTTAGTAATAATTAAAAAACCAGCGTTGAATGTAATGAAACGCCATTTTCTGGGTGAGTCCCGGAGGCTCCCCGGAGCTATCCCAGGCTGATATGCTAATGTCAGACTTTGGCATCAGTCATGTGTATGGAGTTCTTAGGCCTACCGGGGACCACGGCCAGAACCGGGCCCCCTCAGAGAGGCAAGGGGAGCAATGGCCTATAGAAGCCCCCGTGTGGTTGGAAGCATTCTATGTCTGCCATCGACCGGGACAGGCACCCAGAAAGGTAAGCGCCTCAAAACAAACCCCTATTCTGGTTAAAATTGCTACCAAAAGCCGAACTAGTGGATAGAACTCCCCAACAGAAAACAAGCAAACTAGTGTGACGTCACACGCCGCCGCGCCGCTGTCTGCGCAGCTCCCCCCTCCCGGGAGGGGGAAGGGGGAGCCCCAGACCCTCCACGCCGGCTACCCACACCTCAGTTCTTGAGGCTGGATGTCAAAAACGCGAAAAAAACGCCGACCGGAGGGAGGGAGGGATGCCGGGGAGCCTCCGGGACTCACCCAGAAAATGGCGTTTCATTACATTCAACGCTGGTTTTCTGGGGGGAGCCCCGTCGGCTCCCCGGAGCTAACTACCCACAGACGGAAAAAGAGGGACTTACCCGGGAGGCGGTCGTCGCTCACTCCTCAACTCGAAGCCGAGACAACTGGCTGCAACCGCCGACCCAAAGCAACACAGGCCCGACGGGGCCCAGGGACATTCACAAGGTAACGAGCAGCCAGGACCCTGTTCGACCGCCAAAATCCCCGCGCCCGAATATCAGACCAAGACATATTCCCAAAGACGGCAGCAAGAGCCGCGAACTTACGAACGTCATGGGCACGGGGATAGACCGCAGGCTGGCTGGACTTAATAACCCTGCGGGCGACCTGAGAGACCCGAACCCGCGAACAGGGACGAAGGGAAACCGGTGCAACCCACAGCACATCCCCGGACACAGAAGCCATGGCGCGCAAATAACGGCGAAGCGCCGCAACCGGACACAAAACATGATGCACCCCGGCCTGACCAACCAAGCATCAACCACCCACGAACTCCTCCGGAACGCAGCAGTCTCATTCTTTGCCAGAAAAGAAGGAGACAGCTGCAAGCGAACAAAACAATCACCACGAACAAAAGAGCAGAAACCCCTGCGCCGGAGGAGAGCATGAAGCTCCCCGACCCGACCCCCAGAGGCCAAAGCCAACAAGAAAAGAGCCTTGGAAAAACAATCCCGGACTGAAGGGGCCACAACGAAACAAGGAGACGAAAGGAAAGCGAGCACTCTGTCCAAAGACCAGGACGGCTCAGGCGGCGCATGAGCAGGCCGGAGGTGAAACAATGCACGAGACAGCTTGCGAAACGGCGCAGACGTAACATCGATACCGAAGGCAAGCTGAAGCGGCTCCGCCAGCGCCGCACGATACGAGGCGACAGTGTTAGGCATAAGATGACGGTCCTGAAACAACCACGAGAGGAAGGACAAGACCACCCGAACAGACAAGGAACTAACACGACGAAGACGCAAAAAGAAACAGAAGGACCGCCAGGAAACTTCATACTGCCGCCGAGAAGAAGCCCGCAGGTGGGACACCAACAAGGAGGCCACCTGATCACCATAGAGATGATGATAAACTCGAGTCAAAAAACCCATACGCGAAGACTCGAGGAGAAGATCGAACCAGCCACGTGACGTACCGGCCCGATCTGCTGAAAGAGGCGGAGCCGCGGAAAAACCCTCGGGTTCGGACACCGAGCAACCAGCGCCTGAAACCAAGGCTGGGCCGGCCACCAAGGGGCCAGAAGGACAACTCTCCCCTGGTAAGTCTCTAAGCGAGTCAGGACCTGGAGCAACAGCTGAACTGGGGGAAAGAGGTACAGGAACCCCCACCTCGACCAGTCTAGCCGAAAGGCGTCGACCCCGACGGCCTCGCGATCGGGGAAGGGCGCCGCATACACGGGAAGACGCCGCGACCACGCCGACGCGAAGAGGTCCACCTCGGGACGCCCGAACGTCTGGCAAAGCCAACGGAAGGACTCGTCGTCGACCGTCCACTCCGTGGAGAGGGGAACGAAGCGAGACAGGGCGTCGGCCAAGACGTTGGACACGCCCCGTACGTGAACCGCCAGGAGAGCCAAACCCCGAGAACTCAGCAGACGAGTCACCCGAAGCGACCAACCCCAAAGAGACAAGGACCGCATCGAAACCCCGCGGTTCAGGCAATGAACCACCGGAGAGCAGTCCGAATGGAGCCGGATCGTCGATCCGCGGGCCACCCGAATCCTCCGAAGAGCGAACCACACTGCCGCGAACTCCCGCACCGTGCTGTGAGCTCGACGGAAGGACGGACCCCAACGCCCCTGGCCGGCCTGGTGAGCACTGGTCACAAAACCCCAGCCGAGAGACGACGCATCCGTGTACACATCGAGCGAGGGCTCGGGTAGGCGCCAAGGCACTGAACCCCGAAAAACCCGAAGAGGAAGCCGGTGACGCAGCAACCGACGCAAGGCCCCCGGGGGTCGAACCCTGCGATCGCGAGAGAGGCGGAAGGGGGGACCCCGAAGGAACCAGAACAGCCGACGAAGCCAAACCCGACCCGGCGGGTAGACCACCATCGCGAAGTTCAGGCTCCCGCACAGCCCCTCGAGCAACCGCCGGGTGACCCGAGGGCCCACCAGAAACAGACGAAGGCGGGACCGCAGCCGCAGGAGAGACTCCGGAGGGAGAGACAAGGAGGCGGTTCGAGAGTCCCAAACGAGACCCAGCCAAGTCCGAACCTGAGAGGGAACCAGATGGGACTTCCTCCAGTTCACCAAGAACCCGAACCCGGCGAGCTGGGAAAGAACCAAATCCCTGGCTAGCAAGCAAGCTGACCGGCTGGGAGCCCAAACCAGCCAGTCGTCGAGGTAGGCCAACACCCGAACACCTAGGAGACGCAAACGAGCCACCACAACCCGTGTAAGGCGCGTGAACACGCGAGGTGCCAGGTTCAACCCGAACGGGAGACAACGAAAGCGGTAACTCAGACGCCCCACAACAAAACCGAGCCAGTCCCTGAACCGCGGATGAATCGGGACATGCCAATAAGCGTCCCGGAGGTCCAGGGACACCATCCAAGCGCCCGGCTCCAAAAGGAGCCGAACCTGAGACAGCGTAGTCATCCGAAAGGAGGGGCAATGAACCCAGGGGTTCAGACGGGACAAGTCCAGAATGAACCTCAGGTCCGCGCAGTCCCGTTTCGGAACCGGAAACAGACGGGAAACCCATCTGAGGGACGACGTCGTTTCGACGACGCCCAAGCGTACCCACTCCAAGACGACTCGACAGAGCGCAGGGGAAGAAACTTGCCCTGCCAGCCCCGACCCCCCCAAAGGGGGAGGGGCCACCCAACGCCACCGCAGACCGCCAGACACGACCCGAAAGGCCCACGAATCGTGGGACCAGGCGCGGGCGAACAGCGCAAGCCGCCCCCCCCATCGCCCCGTCAATGGGGCAAACCGCGAAAGGGCCGGCGACCCTTACGAGACCCAGAACCCCGCACAGAGCGAACACCGCGCCGACCAGACGAGGGAGGGTCCGCAGCAGGAGCCGAACCCGAACCTGACACCAGAGGCCTACCACGACGAGAGGAACCCCGAGCCCTGGCACGACCCTTCCGGGAAGACCCACCCCGGGACCCCCGGAAAACCAACAAGTCCGACATCGGACGACAAGCCGCCGACGCAGCCTGAATAAACTGCGCCACGGCCGACTCCTCAAACAGAAGAGGACAAAAAGGTGAAGAACGCCTAAGAGCCAGAGCCCAAGCAGATTCCACGGAGGAACCCAGCACCGTCTGCCGACACGCGAGACGGGAAGCATAAAACAGGGAAACCGCATCCCGCAAAATTGGCGTGAACAGCTTCAACAAGGCAGCCGACGAACGCGCAGCCGAGGACAAGGTGCCGGACCCCGGGACGGACCCAAGCGTCCTCACATCCTCCACGAGCCAATCCGAGGACAGCTCCAGGATGGAAAAGAACCGCAAGGCCGAAGCCAAAAGGCCCCGGGCGCGCAAGTCCTCCGCAACGAGCGCCGCCGAAAGGGTGGGAACCTGCACATGGAGCTGAATAACGCCCACATCGCGGGGAAGGGCAGGGGCAAACAAGCACTCATTCAGGTACTCAAGCTCGCCCCCCAGGAAAACCTGAAGCACCGTGGAAGCTTCCCGCCACTCCAGCGTGCGGGAACGACAGAAGGAATGCCAGGAATCCAAAACAAACAAGGGGCAGTCTGCTAGCCAGGAAGACTCCGGAACCTCGTAACGGAGCCAGAAAGGGAACGAAGTCCCAAACCTGAACTCAGACGGATCCATTTCCGAGGCATAATCCGGGTCACGCAGGAGGTAAGCTGCAAAGGCCGCCCGCACCACACCAGGTTGGATGCGATAAGCCGAAAACCTCCGGAAAGACGGAACCGACGTACCCGGGGGAACACGGAACCGAACCGGGGAGGGGCCGACACCAAATCCAACTCGTACGCAGAGGGGGGAAAGAAAACCCCACTCCTTGTAACAATAAGCCCCGCTCAGAGGGAAGAAAAACCCAGGCGGGGTCCAGCGGAGCCCAAGGCCCCCAAGTCAGCCCCTCCCCAGCCTCGAGGTCCATCACCACAGGACCGAGGCCGAGTCCTCCCCAAGCCCCGACCCCACAAGACAAGGACGGAGCAGCCGGAAAAGCTGGAGGAAGGGGGGCCCACTGGTCAGACCCAGAAGCTTCGGCCGGGAGACAAGACTCGAATGCCTCTGCCGCCCCCCGGAAGGGGCACCCCCCGAAGCTGCCCGAGTCTCGAGATCAAGTAACCCCTGCTCCGACCCCGAAACCCTCAGACGCTTCGGGCCGGAAGCAGGGGGGGGGGGGACCAGAACGAACAGTAGGGGAAGGACGAGGAGGCGCGGACTGAACCAGGATCGAAGCGACCCCCACCCCAAGTCCGGGTCTCGAAAAGCAAAGCGGGGCAGCCCGGGGCATCCGGGTGAGCAACCAACCGAGCGCGTTGCAACAGACGAAACCTAGACTGCAACGCACGCGCCGCCTGTACCCGAAGAGAATCATCAGAGGATTGGGTAAATTGAGTCACAAGCAAGCAGCAACACTCACAGGACTCAGGGTCGAAAGTATCACCGACCCAACAGGCAGCGTGGCAGAGGCAAAAACAATGAGGGTCACCCTGAGACAAGGGGACCGAGCAACCCTCAAACTCGCACACAGCGAGTGGGGACTCCGGGGTCACATCCATCGGACCCACGCGCCCCCTAGGGGATTCCCAGGGTCCTGAGCGTTTACTTTAAGAGGACTCGCGCTCAGGTAGTCCCAGGCAGGGCGCTGCTAACCGGCGCCCAAAACTACCAAGCGAACTTCTATAGCTGTACCCCAGGGACGTGTACACTCACGGGACCTAGCAGGGGGCGCCACCGAGTAGAACCGTGGAAGGGCAAAAACTAAGGAATGAATAGGACAGAACCCCCCACCAGGCAAAAAACAAAAAGAAAAACAAACCCGCAAGAGGACAGCGAACCCAAGGAACAGAGCCGGCCGCTATGTCGGGAATACAAGCTGTGCAGCACCCTGCGCCCCTACCAGTGCAAACTGCCTCTTACCTGCCAGTAACAAGGGAGAACAGAACACCCAAGAGCCCAACAGGCGGCCGAAAAACCGAAAAGGTAAAACGGACCAGCAGAGGCAGACCAGGAGCCTGTGGAAGGTGGCCCCAAGCCCCAAGGGCAGTACTTACAGGGCACCTAGGGAAGGAACCCTAGGCGCATGCAGCCCGAGTACTGAAGATAACTCCTGGCTCTCGCACCCACAAAAACAAACACCACACGCAAAGCACAGTGCTGTAGCGACACCGGAGCCAGAGCACACGACCTTCGCCTATAGCATCAGCCTCAAGAAGGTGTGGGTAGCCGGCGTGGAGGGTCTGGGGCTCCCCCTTCCCCTCCCGGGGAGGGGGGAGCTGCGCAGACAGCGGCGCGGCGGCGTGTGACGTCACACTAGTTTGCTTGTTTTCTGTTGGGGAGTTCTATCCACTAGTTCGGCTTTTGGTAGCAATTTTAACCAGAATAGGGTTTGTTTTGAGGCGCTTACCTTTCTGGGTGCCTGTCCGGTCGATGGCAGACATAGAATGCTTCCAACCACACGGGGGCTTCTATAGGCCATTGCTCCCCTTGCCTCTCTGAGGGGGCCCGGTTCTGGCCGTGGTCCCGGTAGGCCTAAGAAAACTCCATACACATGACTGATGCCAAAGTCTGACATTAGCATATCAGCCTGGGATAGCTCCGGGAGCCGACGGGGCTCCCCCAGAAAAAATGAGCACCCAGGTATTTAGATACAGGAAATCTCCATTTCTCTGATGAGGCAGAGAAAATTGGTGATGAATTTGCAGCCCCTCACTCTGCTAATCCTAATGAAACCCTATCTCACTTAATAAACTTGACCTATCGTTGTACCGAACTCTATAGGGCGAGTGCGCTAAAAATAGAAATATTTGAGTTTTTATACATACCTTGTAGTGGTATGCACTGCTAATTTAAATGTGCATCAAGTAGTCATTATTAGTAGAAATCTAGCCCAAATATCAATGCATAATGGAACCAAGTAAAACTAATACTGTAGGATATTTGGAATTATTTCAAGATGCAATAGTTAGTGTGACAACAAATCTTTATTGTCAGCTTTATTTTGCTCGTATTGAGACAAATTTAGGGTGCAGTTCAATCTGGTCTTTCCATACTTTAGACAAACCTACATGAATGTGAATAGGAAGAGTATAATAAACCTTCCTTAGGAAGAGAGATTAAAAACCATAACATCCATTTCTCTAGGATAGTGATTGCCAACAGTGGTTCCGAAGGGATCCGTGGGACAAATTATAAGTATAGTATTTGTGTTTAATACAGTACTCTTAAAATTAAAATACTTTTGAGGTGGTGGACTGATGTCTTCCTGTTCTCATTTGCATGAAGCTTTACTGAGAATAACAATGTAGGGCTTGTGACATAATTGATACTGTATTTATCACAGTAATGCTTCTGTCACTTGCTCAGTAGCTCAATGTACTGGTATTGTTTGTTGTAGGTTTCCATCGATTCGAACTATGTTAAAAAGTGGGGAATAAGTTGGGAACCACTATTCTAGAGAGACAAGATTAAAGGTCTTTCTTGATTTGTGCCCTGTCTCGCTCCCTCTATTAAAGTTCTGGGCTATAAAGGAGTTGTAGGCTCCATCTTGGCCCTTCCTCAAGGTGTGTGAGTAAGTAAATATGCATTGGTAATTACTAGAGGAATTCATGATTGCCCTTTGACCTTTTTTCGTTTTTTTTTTTAAAAAGAGCATCCTGGTCCTGAGGGTTTGTATGCTCCATCTGAACATGTTCTCTTCTTCTGCTCGATTGATCACACTCCTGTTCCATACTTGTTTTCTCAGCTGAGGTGGGAGGGTTCACAGTTTTATTAGGCGCTGGTGGTGTCTTTATGCACTTTGTCCAGGTGTATTAACTGAAATAGGCAAATCTTTTTCACTTCAGCAACCTTTGGTGCCCATGTCACGGGTCGCTTGTAGGTTCTAGAGATGTCAGTTGCCAACCTCTCTTTCGGTAGACCTTAAGTAGAAGGAAGAGGATCCATAAGTACATAGACCAACCTACAACACAGCTAAAAAGTAGAAATGGTACTCTAGGTATCAATTTGGGACAAACTAGAAAATGCATTTTCACAATTGGTGTTGCATAAACAACCTAACCTAACCTTCCTAGGCCTAATACAAGATTTTCTTAAGCCTAATATAGTACATATATTTGCTATATGAGGCCTAGGAATATTGAAGGTTG
>WNGS01154501.1:0-19212 GCA_020271785.1 Procambarus virginalis
TAGGCGGCATGCGAATACATGCAGAGAGCCAGAATTTGGCTCCAAAATATGGCTTAAAGGTCGAATTTGGGATGTTTGTGATATATTTTAAAACTGCAGGGGGGGGGTTTGGGAAAAAAACGACCCATCCCTGCTCTTAGTAATTGGCATATTTTCGGTATAAAAATTCGTAATTTCAAACTGCGAATACGTGCAGAGAGCCAGAATTTGGCTCCAAAATATGGCTCAATCGTTGAATTTGGGATGTTTGGGATATTTTGAAAACCGCAGTGGGGGTTTGGGCAAAATGCAATCCCTCGCTGCTTTCAGTAATTGGCATATTTTCGGTATAAAATGTCGTAATTTCAAACTGCGAATACGTGCTGAGAGCCAGAATTTGGCTCCAAAATATGGCTCAAGGGTCGAATTTGGGATGTTTGTGATATATTTTAAAACTGCAGGGGGGTTTAGGCAAAATGTGATCCATCGCTGCTCTCAGTAATTGGCATATTTTCGGTATAAAAAATCGTTATTTCAAACTGCGAATACGTGCAGAGAGCGAGAATTTGACTCCAAAACATGTCTCAAGCGTCGAATTTGGGATGTTTGGGATATTTTAAAAACTGCAGGGAGGGTTTGGGCTAAATGTTATCCATCGTCGCTTTCAGTAATTGGCATATTTTCGGTATAAAAAGTCTTAGGGAAAAGCACCACAACAGCCGGAAGACCGCCGAGTGAGAGAGAGGGATTTGCCCGTCTTCGTGCCTAATGAGGCTGAGGGTTTCTTCGAGCATTTCGAGAGGGTCGCTACATTGAAGAAGTGGCCGAGGGCAGAGTGGGCGGAGCTAGTTCAAGGAAGGCTCACTGGTGAAGCTCGTGAAGCTTATAACATGCTCGACCTCCAGGAATGTACCAACTACGATGCAGTAAAACGGGCCGTGCTCCATTCGTTCAAGCTGACGCCGGAGTGCTATAGGAAAAGGTTTAGAGAATGTACCCGATCGCCAGGAAAATCGTATGCGGAGACGGCGAGGGACATGGAGAGGAAATTCGTGAAATGGCTGGAGTCAGAAGGAGCAAGATCGGCTGAAGACATCAAGGGGCTGATGGTCATGGAAAAGTTTATGTCCGTGCTCTCTCCTGAGATTAGGGTGAGAGTAAAGGAGGCGGACATCAAGGACCTGAGAGCCGCGGCCGATCGAGCAGACATGCTAGAAGAAGCGTTACGTCCACGACGAGAGGGACAGCACCGACCGCCCGTATTCTCTAGCTATGGGCGAAGTAATAGAAGGTCGGACGGATGGAGGACAGGACCGAGTTCTCCCAAGTCCTACCCCTCGAGTGGAGATAGTAGGGGACAGAAGAATGCTGTGGAACCGTCGAAGAAGTCCCCGACGGAGAGCTCGGGAGCTGTGGCTGTGACGAAGGGGTCGACAGATGGTGCGAGAAAGACCTTCGGGACGTCGGCCTCAGGAAATGTGGCAAGGGCGAGCGGCGGTGGATGGTCACCAACGAGGAAAGTTCGATGCTTCAATTGCGGAATACCCGGACACGTCGCTCGCGAATGTAGACGTCCTAGACACCGGGGGAATGTAGCCTTCGTGAAGACGGAGGACCAGATGGCTGATTGGGTGCGGGATGGACCCGTACTTAATGGGGAGAAGAGGATTCACCCGTTTGTGTGTGAAGGAACCGTAAGGATGGGGGACGCAGACCCCATCCCAGTGAAGATGTTGAGAGACACTGGGGCAGACTTTACCCTAGTGAGCGAGGCCCTGTTCCCTGAGAACTACGGGGATACCAGTGTGGGAATGGCGAGTGTGACCACTGTGGGAGGCCCAGTGCAGATGCCCCTACACCGGGTAACCCTGAGTTCGGATTATGGATGCCAAACCCTAGTAGTGGGAGTCTGTGCATCGATGCCCAAGATGGAGGCACAGGTCATCTTGGGAAATGACGCGTGTGGAGGACGTGTCCTCCCGAACCTCTTGAAGGACGAGGAGTGCTTGGAGCACTACAGGAAGAAAGGCGGAGTGTTCGACGCCTATGGGGACGAGAAAGGAATCGCCATGGAGGCGTTCCCTGTATGTGCCGTAGTTCCGAGGCGGTGCGGAGGACGAGGAGGGCGTGGATCTGATAAGGCCGACGAGGAGACGTCCGCCGGCCTGGGAATTGATCACCTCGTTATGGAACCCGGAGAACGAGTGGAGGGCGAAGGCAGCCCAGAAGGTGAGGTACAGGTGACCCTCACCAGTTCTCTCGGGGTGGACCGCACTAGGCTCGAGGAGCTGCAACAGGCAGAATTCCCCAATTTAATCCGTGAGGCAAATGAAGGACGTGATGGTCCTGAGAAGCCCACTCACTTTTACAGGCATAAAGGCATACTAATGAGGCAGTGGAGACCTGTGAGGATAGAGGCCGGAGAGGCATCTCTAAGTACAAGACAGCAGGTAGTGTTGCCGGCCCAGTGCAGAGCGACAGTGTTGGATCTGTCACACTCTGTTGACTCTGCGGGTCACCTGGGGGTGACCAAAATGTTGCATAGGATCAGGGACCATTTCTACTGGCCAGGTATGGACGCCGACGTGAGGCGTTATTGTAAGACGTGCTTACCGTGCCAGAGGGCAGGAAAGAGCCAATCCGCAATACCAAAGGCCCCGTTAGTCCCTGTTCCAGCGTTTGGGCCCGCATTCGAGCGTCTGTTGGTCGACGGAGTAGGACCGTTGCCAAGGACAAAGAGAGGGAATACCTACCTAATGACAATAATGTGTGCGTCAACCAGATTCCCGGAAGCTGTTCCGATGCGGCGGTTGACCTCAAAAGGAGTAGCTGGGCAGCTAATACGATTTTTCTCTTGGGTAGGAATGCCCAGAGAAATTCAAACGGACTGTGGAAGCATTTTCCAGTCCAAGTGGTTCAGGCAAACAGTGACAAGCTGGGGAGTGACACAGATTCGGTCGTCGCCCTACCGACCGCAGTCGCAGGGGGCGATCGAAAGGTTCCACTCCACTTTGAAGACGATCCTGAGAGTGTTCTGCGCTGAGCAGGGAGCTGAGTGGGACGAGGCAGTATACCCTGCGTTATTTGCCATCCGTAACGCAGTGGTGGAATCACTAGGTTTCTCACCTTTCCAGCTGATATATGGACACGAGGTGAGAAGTCCTCTGTCCATGCTGAAGGAACAATGGACACCAGGGGTAACCGTGGGAGCGGTTAATGAGTACGTTCTAAAGTTTAAGGAGCGGCTCACCTTAGCAAAGGAACTGGCTGGAAAACATCTAAAAGAAGCGCAGCGCAAGATGTCGGAATGGTACGATAAGAGCGCTACGCCGAGGGAGTTCCAAACTGGGTCCCAGGTGATGATATTACTGCCGGGTAAGAGCAGAGTGAATGAGCCACGGTTCGAGGGACCGTACCATGTGCTACGGCGGTTGGGTCCTGTGACGTACGAGATTGGTAAGCCGGATAAACCCCGAAAGAAACAGGTGTGCCATGTCGACCGCCTAAAACCTTTCTTCCTTGAAGGAGGAGGAGCCGCCAATCTGGACCGGACGGCGACTCGAGAGCCCCAGGAAAAGGTGATCCTGTGTGTACAAGTGGACCAAGAGCTTCCAGAGGAGGAAGGGAAGTGGTCTAGGGCGGATGGTACCCGACTCACCAATTCAGAGAGTTTGTCTAAGATCAGGGACAAGCTACAACACCTGAAAGAGCAACAGAGCGCGGAACTGACGAACCTGTTGATGGAGAACACCTCCCTCTTCACCGACGTGCCCCGACGTCACCGTAGTGTAACGCACGAGGTGGAAGTGAGGGACGCCAGGCCCGTCAAGCAAAGCGCGTACAGGGTAAGCCCGGAGAAGCGGGAGCTAATGAGGAAGGAGGTGGAGTATCTCCTTGAGAACGACCTCGCGGAGCCCAGTAACAGTGAGTGGAGTTCTCCATGCCTGCTGGTAAAGAAAAGCGATGGAACATTCCGCTTTTGCACGGACTACAGGAAGGTGAACTCCGTCACTGTGGCCGATTCCCACCCCATGCCAAGGGTGAGTGATTGCATTGACCAGGTGGGCAGTGCGAGGTACGTATCCAAGGTCGATCTGCTCAAGGGATACTATCAAATCTCCTTGACTCCCGCAGCCAGGAAAATATCGGCCTTTGTGACTCCGGATGGGCTGTACCAGTATAAGGTGTTACCCTTTGGAATGAAAAACAGCGGGAGCTGTTTCCAAAGAATGATGAATGAGTTGCTCAGGGGCGCCGAGGGCTGCACAGTATATATAGACGACATCGTTGTGTACGCCGATGATTGGAAAACGCACTTGGAAAGGCTCGGAGAGTTGTTCAGAAGGCTCGAGGAGGCAAACTTGACTGTGAACTTAGCAAAAAGCGAGTTTGGGAAAGCTCGCCTTGAGTACCTTGGTTTCGTGATCGGCCAAGGGGAAGTAACCCCGGTAGATCATAAAGTGCTGGCCATTAAAGAATACCCCGTGCCCAAGACGCGCAAAGAATTGTTAAGGTACCTCGGGATGATAGGATACTATCGCGGGTTTTGCAGAAATTTTTCCACGGTAGCACATCCTTTGACGGAGCTCCTATCCAAGAATGTGCGATGGAGATGGGGAGAGGCTTGTCAGGAGTCTTTCGAGGAGACCAAGAGACTGTTGACAGAGGCTCCAGTGTTAATATCTCCAGACTTCTCCGCCAAGTTTATCCTGTACGTGGATGCCAGCGACGTCGGAATAGGAGCCATGTTGGCTCAAGAGAGGAGTGAAGTGCATAGGCCGGTAGCATTCTACTCTAAGAAGTTTGTGAAATACCAGCGGGCCTATAGTACCGTTGAAAAAGAAGCGTTGGCGCTAGTTATGGCCCTAAAGCATTTTGACGTGTACGTGGGAGGAGGGGCAAGACCTGTTCTTGTGTTCACAGATCATAACCCTCTAACCTTTTTGCACAAAATGAGGAACTCCAACCAACGACTAACGAGGTGGGCTCTACTGCTGCAGGAGTACTGGCTGGATATAAAACACATCAAAGGAAAGGACAACGTAGTCGCAGATGCGTTGTCCCGCATGCACTAACCAGACATGACTCTTATTTTAAGGGGAGGGGTATGTGACGGTGTTCCCCCCCTTCTAATTCTCCCACGCCTGCTGTAAGAGTCATGTCCACTATTCCCGAGCGTTCTCTACATTGCAGGCAACAATTGAACATATGTGGGAGAGAACAGTATTCTCGAAGAGCCGAGAAATTTGCGAAAATGTAGTATTTTGGCCTGTGGGATAGGCCCTTTAGGGAGCCAATATGGCGCTGGCAAGTCTGTTCTCCCGCCAAAACTGTGTGACGTCAGTGGCGCCAGATTGGTCACCGTCAGCGACATGGCACTGGGAGCCAATGAAAACCAACTTTGGGAAAAGTGACGTCACATAGGCATGGGGGTCCGCCCGTGTTGGCGCCAGGCGACATCAGTCTTTCACGACACGTCCGAGAGGTAGGACGCGCGATCGGTCATCCTGTCAGAGTGACGGATTTACCGAACTCCGGTGGATTTAAGCGTCTCCAGTTGTTGGCACGCACTCTGTGAGGTCTTCCTGCAACCCAGAAGTGGCTCAGATAAGGAATTGACAGAATATTGAGCAACAAGTGCTCAGGGACAGGTGCGTTGCAAGAAGTGGGCCGGGCATCGACGTGTGTCGTCGTTGGCAGTTCACCAGTATAAGAGACAGCTTAGTGGCCGGGCCACCCACCGTGAGTGAACCGGGTTGACAGCCTTGTCAACCAGGTTGAACGTGTGATCGACGATCCTGTCAAGTTTGACAGTAACCCCACCTTCGTGGAACCCTACGAGTCAACAGTTGGATGCAAGCACGTCGAGAAGTCTTCCCAAATACCTAGCGATATATCTAGACGACGAGGGAATTGACAGTGTTGTGAGCTTCAAGAGCTCTGAAGTCGGGTGCTGTGCGTGTGTCGTCCGGGACGGCTGATAACTTCAGTGACTTCGTAGTGGTGAGAGGCAGTTCCTCTAGGAGAACAGTGACAAGAACTAATTGGGAAACGTGCGACGACCGCCGAGACGTAGGCTGGCTGCCGTAGTTGGGAGGAAAGTTGACGGCCAGGAGACCGACTTCAACCCAGCGACGTACTGTAGGGGAAGCACGGACCTGCTGTGTACAGAAGCGGCGAGACGCGACATCCTGAGGCGTGGGGCTTGTGTTTCTGGATGAACGAGGCGAGAGCCTGGACCAGGAGCTACAACCCAACTGTCATCCTAGGATAGGTGAAGTAGGTGTTTACAGTTCCCTCCCATTTCCCCTTTAGTTAGCTATATATATTCTTGTCAGGATATTTTGTATGTCGTGAGCAAGTCTCACCTGAGTTTAAGTCACAGAGTGCACAGTATGTGGTGAGGCTGCCCAGAGCGCTCACAGTATCAATTTACATATATATCTATGTGTGGGTGTGTGCAAGCACCAAGATTCATCAGAGAATTTACTGTGACTATTATTATTGATCTGTGATTATTATTATATATATATATTGGTAGTAAACCAGATATTGGTGTGTTGATCTCTATAATCTATCTATATAAATGCCTGTGTGTTGATCTCTATGATCTATTGATATATATATGCCTGAAGTTTGATTACTGATTTATATATGACATGATTGTGTGCTGAATAATATCATATACGTGAAGTGTTTGCCAGTGATATCTCTGTGAGAGGAAGTATAAATATAAAGAAAAGTTCAGTGATCAAGTGAGTGCATTCACAGTAAATATTATTAAGAATAGAGTAATCTTTTGGTACAGTGAAAAGTCACTGTGAGAGTATTGTGAATATAGATGTTGATCGTGAGGCCAGTGAAATCATAAGTAAGCCATGTGAACGTTGATTAGTGTTTTGGAAAAAGTTAAATAAACGGGGATCGCGACAATTAGAAAACAAGTACTAGTCTGTTCCCACGATCGCGAGGGCCCGGTCAGCTGGCATTCTGACAGGTGACACGTGCCGATGTTGCCATATGGTGCGCTCTAGAATATTATGCTATGAATGGAGCGATTGTCATATATTAATTCTGATACATTGATGCATATATATTTCTCGTTGTCTTTTAAGTAAAATACCAAAACTCTTTGGTGTTTGATATCATCCCCTCCATTTATCTTGTGACCGTGTTATGATATAAGTAGAGTGACCTGCCTGATACCACATTATTGGAATTTGCTCTTGCCACAATTACACCTGACCACTGCAGTGTTACTGGACACAAGAAAACCAGTTGGCGACCTTGAAGGCTGTATAAGAGTTCGGTGTCGGGGTGGGCCACAGATTGAGGGAACGATCTGTGCTCCCACTCATCTTATTATCTAAAGGCCGGTTGTGAGATCGACTGGGATACTCTCCGAGGCCAGCAGTGGAGCCTAAGGGATTGAGGGAAGACCCGCCGAACGACGGTGAGTAAGGGTTATTGTTGGAGCAACCACCTGGGAAGGAGATCCAGTCTATTGTTGCTTTAACCCTTCTATTACGAGAACACCGTGAAACCCCGACAGTATGTGATGTAACTATATAACCTGAGCTTGTAAAAGCACCTTCATCACCTTCAGTGATTAAGTGCTTAATTGCACACTAGTTTCTCTATCAGCTATCTCACTCCGTCAGAGTAAAAGAGACAAATGTATGTGAATGCATGTGGGTGTGTATATATATGTATTGTGACGATAATCTCTTCCCAGAGATTGAGCCTGCTCTTCCCTATATACATCACGTTCCCAGCAACATTCAAGATACGTTTTACAGTAGCTTAAACGTATATATCAAGACAGCCACATGCACCTGCACTCCCCCTCCCCCCTCTCCTGCACACCTGGTCTCCGCGCCGACCCTTCTACTGCTGCAGTCCCAGTCTCAAACTACCGAGTTGCCGGCCTTCCTGCATTCTCATTGGCCGTTCGAGAACACACCACTCCAGCCCTGCACCAACCACGTTCCACGCCAAGGCGATGTCGGGGTCGACTTGCAGTACCACCATCAGAATATATCTTGTGCTCTGGCTGATAACATCTAGTTGACTCACCTTGTGTGATCAAATAGCGGTTGTTAGCTTGCTCATATATTCCCAGCACCATTCTTATATATTGACTATTTTATATTTCACTTGTGTTCCATATTGCCCTCCGGTTAACGTAATTCATTTTTATGTTATTTCTTTTTCACTTGTTATCCAGTCACGTTATTCAGCCAAGGTATTGTCTTTATTTAAATTTGTTTTCTAGAATAATTAAATGTCATTGTTTATTATTGTTTTGTGTCTCTTCTCTTACCTTACCACAGATTATCAGACAAGCAGTCATTTTTTTTCTTTTTTTTTTATTAATTTATATGTGACCTGGCTTTGACATCTGCCAGTGGAAGACTGCCGAACACCATACTCCACTACTTTACCGTCACATATAATTGGGGGCCTGTCCTAGGAGCTGCACTCAGGTATTAGTAATTGTAGTAAGCGTACTTGGCTTTCATTCCCTTGCTTTCAATATTTACACTAATCACTTTTATTATTCATATGGTGCTGTGTATATTGTGCATTACAGGAGTAGCATATGGTGAGTGTGAGACAACTTTGGATTACATGGTGACTGTAGGCCGCAGTCATACTCTTAATTGGTCGTCTCCCCCTCCATGTTATTACCCGTGTTTAACATCTTTTGTCCCTCAGCTATTTCTCATATTTTCGACAGATTATCATATAGGTACCCTGGTACTGTGGTCTGTCTCCGGGTCAATAGCACCTAATTTCTGCAATCCGACTCTAGGAGGATAAAGAGGGCCATTGTTCCTCTCGCACGGACTTTTATTGGTGAGTTGGGACCTCGCCAATAGTTCTCGTCACCAGTTGACACTCGCACCCCTACTCGTCGGTCAGAATTGATGGTACTTACTTAAGGTAGGGAATTAGCTTTCTTTCTTTTGAGCACAAAGTTCGCTAATTCTGTCAGTACCATATTTAATTTCAGTGGGTAACTTGCTTATGTTCTATAGTGACTCGGCAAGGTATGATTACATTTTTGGACTACCTAAAATACTTTGGAACCATTTAGTGTTTCACCTGTTTTTCGAAACTCAGTTTCAACTAATTAGTAGGATTTTCTTGCCTTTATCCTCCCACAGTGAGTACCGGGTACAAGATTTCCTGCGACCTTAATCATTTACCATCTTGAATTAACTTTAATTATTAACAATTCCACAGGATAGGTATCAGTTGCCACGTTTCCTGTTTCTGACATTCACCATATCATCACAGTATATTCGTGTCTCATTTATATGCTAATTTCACCATGTTTCGTATGCAAGCTTTCAAGACAGATCCAGAAGGTGAAATAGGGAACTTACGTCATGCTAGGAGGGTCGAATTGATAATTCTTGCACATGAGTATCACTTGGAAGTTCCCGATGGAGCCAACAAATATGCCAAACATAATATGATACTGGATCATCTTTTGGAAGAAGGTACTATAGATTCTGATACTCACGAACAATATACCATTTCAGATAAGCATGATTTGACGGCAATGAAACTCAAAATCGAGCTAGCAAAGCTCGAGAAGGAGCAACAGCAAGCCGCTCTACAACAACAGCAAGCCGCCATACAGCAACAAAAGGAAGCAGCTGCCATCAGAAAGGAAGAACAAGAGCGTGAAGCTGCCCTGGCGAAAGAAGCTCTACAACTCAAGAAAGAAGAAATCCGCCTCAAAGAGCGAGAGGCCGCACTGAGGAAAGAAGAGAGTGAAAGAGAGGCCCTCCTCCTCAAAGGACAGCAAGAACATGAGTTGGACTTATTCAAAGAGCGTGAAAAAGTACAACTTGAAACAAGTCGACAACAACTAGAGATGCAACGTGAACACGACAAACGGCAGGCAGAAACAGCTCGAGAATGTCATGGCCGAGAACTCACGTTGGACGCTACACACCAAGCCCAACTTCAACAAGCTGCAGCTAGTCTTCCTCCAAGTTTCAATGTCTCCCATGCAAGTAAGTTAATGCCCCCGTTCGTCGAAACGGAGGTTGATGTTTTTTTCGCTACTTTTGAGACCCTTGCTAATCAACTTAGTTGGCCTGACGACCAATGGGCTACCCTTCTCCGAGTATATCTAACAGGTAGAGCAGCAGTCACACTCAGCACTTTGGCATCTGAAAACGACTACACCACCCTGAAGCAAGCTGTGTTGCACGCCTACCTTCTCTCCACCGAAAGCTACCGACGAAAGTTCCGTGACTACGTAAAGGCAAGTACCACCACCTTAGAATTTGCTAACACCAAACGGAGATATTTCATGAAATGGCTGGAGGCAGCACATGTCTCTACTTTTCCAGAGCTTATCAACCTCATGCTGGTTGAAGAATTCTTGAGGCGTGTACCTCCTCCTGTCCGCCTATACTTAGCAGACAAGGAAGAGACCGATTTGGTGAAATGCGCGAAGTCAGCTGACACTTACAGCCTCATCCACCGGCTGACACCAGAACAGCCTACCAGTAAGAAGTCTTGGTACAGTTACGAGAAAGTGAGCCCAGATCAAGGTACCTCTCAACTGTACTGTAGGTATTGTCGACTCTATGGACATACCATAGAAAAATGTAGTAAGTCCCAATCTAAAGGTAACACAGAATACACTAAGCCCAAACCTACTCCCCTAAGTCCGGTAAGCCTGTAATGAATATTGGTGTTCATGTTAATGATCTGTCTCTCTTTAGCAAACATCTGTATCCAGAAACTATCTCTACCCACGGTTCAGATTCTGAGGGACGTTTTGGACTAAAGATCTTGAGGGACACAGCGGCTCTTCAATCGATCGTCTTGAAATCAGCTGTGCCCAACGTCGCCTACACAGGAGAGACTGTATTCATCACTGACCTTACAGCTACTACTCCTTATCCACTTTCCAGAGTCCACCTGGATTGTTGCTTCGTGACCGGTGAAGTCCAAGTCGCCATCAGGGAAAAGCCTTTTCCCATGCCTGGAGTGCAACTTCTCCTGGGCAACGACTTGGCAGAAGACCTGCAACCGACCAACCTGATCGTCAAGGACAAACCCCAGGTGGGTAACTCTGTGTTGGATAATCCAATTTTTAAACATGTTCCAGCAAAGGTTCAAGAGAGTGATGAAGTTTCTCCTCCTGTTATGGTGACCACCCGTGCTCAAGCTGCACGACCACAGCCAGCTGACTCTACTGCTACCGCTGTCCCCCAAGACCCTTCGAAACTACCCCCTAATCTGACCGCTTTGGAGTTCCGTAAGTTACAGAGGGAAGATCTTACCTTGACACCATTATTCTTTCAGGCTGAGACTCAATCCGACAGTATTCCTGGGTTCTTTTTGGAGAACGAGTTACTCTATCGCCGATACCCAGTAAACTGAAGGAGGAGGACGATTGGGCAAACGCTGAACAACTAGTGATTCCTACCAGCCTGCGGCCCACGATTCTACACCTGGCCCACGGAGCTCTATCACACTATGGGTTCAACAAGACTTACCATGGGATTCGACAAGACTACTACTGGCCAGGTATGGTTAATGATGTCAAGCAACATGTCAAACTGTGTCACGTGTGTCAGAAGGCAGGTAAACCAAACGTTTCAATTCCCAGAGCACCACTGACACCCATCCAGGTGCCTGAGGAACCGTTCCACAGACTTATTATTGACTGTGTTGGTCCTTTGCCTCGGACCAGTGCCGGCAACGCCTATATCTTAACCATCCTGTGTCCTACCACCAGATTCCCGATAGCAGTTCCAGTGAAAAATATTACGGCTGCTACAGTGGTGAAGAATGTACTGAAAATCTTCACCCAGTATGGATTTCCGAGGGAGATTCAGAGCGACTGTGGCACCAACTTCACCAGTGATCTCTTCAAACGGACTCTGGAGGAGTTCAACATGAAACAGGTACTGTCCAGCCCCTATCATCCTGCTTCACAGGGTTCTCTTCAACGTAGTCATCAGACTATCAAGGCACTCTTAAAAAAGTTTTGTAATGAGACCTCAAAGGATTGGGATAGGCAACTTGATCTCATCATGTGTATTTTCAGAAGTCTTCCCAACGAGTCACTAGGAGTATCTCCTTATGAGATGCTCTACGGACGTAAGTGCCGTACACCTCTCAAGGCTTTCAAGGATTCTCTATGTGATGCCACCTTCAGTGAGCATCAGAATGTGCCCCAGTTTCTTCGAAACCTCCGACACATTCTAGAGAGAGTCCATTCCTTTGCCAGCAACAACCTACAGAAAGCCCAAGAGAGGATGAAGACTCGTTACGACCAGCACTACCAAGTAAGGAAGTTTAAACCGGGAGACTTAGTTCTTGCCTATTTCCCTATCCCAGGTTCTCCTTTACAAAACAGGTTTTCAGGACCCTACCATATTAAGGAGTGCCGGAACAACTTCAACTATGTTCTCGAGACCCCTGATAGGCGGCGGAAGACCCAGCTGTGCCACATCAATCTGCTGAAACTTTACCATGGTGTTCCTCCCACTGTGCTAACCACATATTCCACCTTTACAGGTCCATATAGCCACAGTGAGACCTTCCCTGCTTCTCCTTCCGAAAGCACTGACACTGAGACAGCGCTTTCTAATTCGGAAATCCTTACTGACATTCACAATCACTTTCAGGACGATAATAGTGCTTCACTCATCAAGCTCATCAGAGAACATCAAGAGTTGTTTCGAGATGATCCACAAGAGTGTACTGTGACTCGGCACGACATCCAACTGCTACCTGACACCCAGCCGATTCACCAACCATTCTACCGAATCAGCCCTAGCAAGAAGGAAGTCATGCGTGCTGAGGTACAGTACCTCTTGGACCATGGACTGGCTACCCCCTGTGATTCCCCCTGGGCCTCACCATGTATCTTGGTTCCCAAACCTCACGGTAAGATCCGGCTTTGCACTGATTATAAGAAACTCAATAAAGTCACAGTCAAGGATGCATATCCATTACCTAGGATCGACGACATCCTTGACGCCATTGGTAATGCCCGCTACCTGTCCCAGGTGGACTTACTCAAGGGCTATTACCAGGTGTGTTTAACGGAGCGAGCTAAGGAACTGTCTGCCTTTATCACCCCTTTCGGACTTTTCAGATATAACCGGCTTCCCTTTGGACTCTGCAATGCCCCGGCCACCTTTCAGAGAGCTGTCAACCGCGTCATCCAGGGCTTGGACAACACCTACGCCTATTTGGATGATATCGTTGTAGCATCCAACACCTGGAGCGAACACCTGCTCTAGCTGCAACGATTGTTCACCAAGCTCCTGAAAGCCGGCCTCACCATCAATCTGGGCAAGTCCACTTTTGCCAAAGGTAAAGTGCGGTATCTGGGTCACGTTATAGGGAGTGGCAGCCTGGCTCCGTTAAATATCCACACTCAAGCCATCAGAGAGTATCCACAGCCTACTACCAGGAAGCAGCAACCTGCGCTTCCTTGGTCTTGCTTCTTATTACCGTAGGTTTGTGAGGAACTTTAGCACTGTTGCAACACCCTTAATCACCTTAACCAGTCCCAAGCAACGGTATAATTGGACCAGGGAGCAAACCGTTGCTTTCGAACAACTCAAATTCCTCCTCTGTTCTGTGGTGTCTAGTGTATAGCTGAGATAGTATTGGTAGTAAGGTTGATGTAAAGTCATTCCTGGTTACTGACTTTAATAACAATGAACGATTACATGACTTTGGCTCCCAAGCTTGGCAGGCGTCCTGTGTGCTCTTGTTTACGTCCTCTAGTCTAGTGGCGTCCAGCCGCCGCACATAGAAAACGGATGGTACCATTTTCTGTGAACATGACATCCCTCCTTTTCTTTAAAAAGAATGAATACAGGATGTCTACCATGCTTGTAGCACAAAGCAAAGTTATTGACACAAAGTAAGTTATTAACATATCAAGAGATATTGCATACATTTAACATTAATTAAACACACAAAGAATTTAAACAATCTTTACCACAAAGGATTTCAATGTTAAAAATACATATGCAATGTTAAACAAACATGAAAGAAACTGTAATACAAAGTTACAAAATATTGAATGAGAGATCTGCATTATTCAAACAATATTAAATTTAGTTTAGCATAACAAGTAAATACTTTGCATTACATAGGAACACAATTAATCATCATATCGTGTAGGGCGTTTAACATGACGTTTTGGACGAGAGTCCTTAAATACAAAAACATCCCTCGATGAATTGTTTATCGAGTTATAACTCATTTTTTCTTTTTCTTTTGCACGACTTTGCACTTCATCATTTTCTACACTATTTGGAATCACTTTGAAATAAGCCATATTACGTGTTATACTATGATCTCTATTACTCGCTGTTACCATAGTTCCTTTTACACTAATCACTTTATATGGTTTTGTATCATACGGCATATCTAACTTTCCCTCTTTTTTCTTTTTAACGAGAACAGTATCTCCAACCTTTATGAATTGTTCCTTTGCACGTTGATCATGAGCAATTTTCATTTTGCCCTTGGCTAGTGCATCCTTCTGAGCGAGACGTTTATCCGTTACCTTGGCTGGCATGACAGGTAGTGCGATTCTCATAGGACGTCCAAATAAAAGTTCGCCAGGCGACTTGCCCAGTGTTCCATGCGGTGTTGCACGGTAGTTCCTGAGAAAAGCATACATAGCTTGTTTCCAGGATCGTCCTTCGGCATGAGCACAGCGTACAGCTTTCATGAGAGGTTGCATGAATCTCTCGACTTCTCCATTTGCTTGTGGATGTAGTGGCATCACACGGCGGTGTTTGAATCCAATATGCTCAGCAAAGTTGACAAAGTCTTGTCCATTAAATGGCGGTCCATTGTCCGTCTTGACAACTTCAGGAATGCCAAAGTTTGAAAAGATCTTGTCGAGCTTCGGGATGACAGCCTTTGCAGATGTGGAAGTGATGATTTCTACTTCTGGATAACGTGAGTGATCATCAATGACTACCATCAAGTACTCTCCAGTTGGTAGCGGTCCACAGAAGTCCATCGATACTTCCATCCATGGTGCAGCAGGTAGTGGTGAAGGTTGTAGAGGTGTTGGTCTTGAAGTATCCACTGCAGCTTGGCAAGGGACACAGGCATCATGCATGTCCTTAGCTTGACGATCAATGCCAGGAAACCACACCTTTTCTCGTAGCAGCTGTTTGGTCCTTACAAGACCTTGGTGTCCTTGATGTGCAAGCTTCAGAGCACGTTGCTGGAGAACAGCTGGAATGACGATACGAGTACCTCGCAGCACGGTGTCGCGTTGTTGCGTAACACTTAATTCTGTCTGGATGCGTTCAAGTGCTTTGAATGCATCTTGGTCAACTCCTGAGGGTGGGATGCGTGGAAACTTTTTCTTAGTCAATGCATCCACTGTTGCTTGCAGAGTTGGGTCCTCTAGGGTTGCAGTACGTATTTCATCAAGAGTGAGAGCCTTGGGACTGCATCACAGGTTACAGAGTGTACATATTCCTCGGCAACTTGCTGATGCTTGGTGATGGTGAAACTGTTGGCAGGATGTCGACTGATGTAATCAGCGGGATTGCCTGCACCTGGCTTGTATTTCACCGTAAAGTTGTATGGTTGCAGACGAAGAGCCCATCTCTCAATGCGAGCTGGTGGTTTGGACTTTGGATTATTGAAGATGGTCTCCAACGGTTTGTGGTCAGTGACTATCGTGGTAAAGGGTGCACCAAGCAGATACACATTGAAGTGTTCACAGCCCCATACAAGAGCAAGAGCTTCCTTCTCTGTCTGACTGTATCGTTGCTCAACATCTGTGAGAGAACGGCTGGCATAGGCAATTACTACTCTTGAATCTGGTTGACCAGGTTTGTGTTGGGCTAACACAGCACCTAAACCAACAGGACTAGCATCCACCGTTAACTCAGTGTCCATTGATGGATCAAAGTATGCAGCAGTCGCATTTTCTACTAGTGCATCTTTCACAGCATCAAATGCATTTTGCTCGACATCGCTCCAGTACCATGATGCATTTTTCTTCAGGAGCTCACGTAGAGGCTTCGTAATGGTAGCAAAATCTGGAATGAAGCGAGAACAGTAGTTTGCCATTCCCAGAAAACTATGTACTTCAGTGGATGTTGAAGGAGGTGCAGCATTCTTGATATCTGCAACTTTCTTAGGATCTGGAGATAGACCTTTGTCACTAAGTACATGTCCAAAGAATTCAATTTTATGTTTATTGAACTCACACTTTGCTCGGCTTAGCGTCAAATTCTTTTCTCGTAAGCGTTGCAATGTTGCACGAAGAGCTTTGTCGTGTTCAGCTTGGGTACGGCCATAAACAATGATGTCATCAGACATGTTGTCAGCATTAGGTATATCTTGCAATACCTGGCTGATGATGTGCTGGAATACTTCAGCAGCACTGTTAATACCAAAACTCAGGCGCTTGTACCTATACAGACCTCGATGTGTCGTAAACGTTGTGATGAATCGACTCTCATCATCAAGTTCAAGCTGATGATAGCCCTTGTTTAAATCTAACTTGCTGAATACAGTTGCACCATTCAAGCGGTAAATCATATCATCTACAGTGGGTGTAGGATGGCGTTCACGCATTATTGCCTTGTTGGGAACACGCATGTCTACACAAATGCGTATCTCATCTGGATTCTTCGGCTTTGGTGGAGTGACAATTGGGCTTACCCATGGTGTTGGGCCTGTTACCGGTTCAATGATATCTAGTTCTATCAGCCTATCCAGTTCGGCATCGACTTTCTTGCGAGTATGGAATGGTTGTCGGCGATGTGGTTGGGCAACTGGAATTACATCTGGGTTGATATGCAGATGTACCTTGCTATCAGTATAACAACCTATGGATTTAAACCGATCAGAAAATTCAGCAACAATAGCATCAACATTGTTTGCAGATTCCACTGCTACAGCATTAGAAAGCTGAAGTAGCCCCAATTTGGTTGAAGTCTTGTAACTGAGTAAAGACTCCTTTGCATTCCTAACAACATGGAATGTAGTAATGAGCATTGCATTCTTTGACTTAATCTCTGCAGTGAAAGTTCCAATCACTGGTAAGGCTACCTTTGAAGCATAGGCAGTGGCTTTGCCATTATAGTTTTCAAGCTTTGGGAACTGTTTTTTAAATTTTTCATAGTGGCACTCAGCAATGGTGTCAATGTTTGATCCAGTGTCAATGAGAATTTTGAGACAAATGCCAGCAATGTATACTATAGTCTCTGGGTTGTTTGGAAGATCATTCCATTTTGTGATTGATTGTACTCCATAAATATAATCACATTCACTGTCATCTGAGACTGGTTGTAATGAAATGTTGTCTTGTATATTATTAACATTCTTGATTTGAGGTGCAATATTGTGTTTGCCACCTCGACTCCTATGACTTGATCCTCGTACATTGCTTTTATTTATTGATTGTGGTTTCTTTAGTGCGGAACGACACATAGCACCAAAATGATTTAGTTTTCTACACTCATAGCACTTCTTACCTTGTGCTGGACAAACATTATCTTGGTGTGGGTAGTCTCCTCCACAATTGTAACATTTATTATTGACAACCTCTGATGTGAGTCGTTGTGACTGCTTGAGTCTTGTTCCATGACTCCAGTTGTGATGTGGTTCTCGGCTCAATTTAATGTTAGGTTTGGCATGATATCTTCTACGATCATGGTGTACTCCCTGAACCTTACATACTTCATGACTGTTAGTAACAGTGGCAGAACCGTTGTTGGCACTGCACTCCATGACACGAGCATCACGTGCAGCATCTTCCATTCGACGAGCCATATCCAGTATCTTGTTAAGAGAACTTTCATCATCAACAAGTTCTAGAGCTCTTCGACGGAGACGTGTAGATGTGCATGTTTCAATTATTTGCTGTTTGATTTCTTTGTCAACATCAGCAAACTCACAATGGGTTGCTAAACCCTGCAGACGTGTATGGTATTGATCAACAGTTTCATTAGAGAGTTGTTTTGCTCTCCTGAAATGCATAATTTCCATAGCAGTATTTTGCCTTGGTTTGAAATGCTCAGTTAATTTGGCCTTGGCAGTGTCATAATCTTTAGCACCACCAGTATCTTTCAGTGTATCAAAGATATCACAAACTCTATCACCTGCATAGTGAAGCAGAAAGGCACGCTTTCTTTCAGCACTTTTGATGTCAGAAACTATCAACAAATTTTCAAACCTTTTAAGCCATTTGACCCACCTCTGTGACAGGTTTGTCTGGTCACAGTCAGGATCAAATGCAGGAAACTGAGGTATATTTGCCATTTTTACTGAATAAATGTAAACTTATCACTTAAAATGTTCCTCAGAATATATAACACTTACTGCACTGTATATGTTATTTAAGAATTCACTGTAATTACTTTAATTTTGCAAAGCACACAAGCATTTTAATGCAAAAGTTCACAACAGTGCACAACACAGCAGCAACTGACTTCTTACCTAGCCCTTGTGTACATGTGTTGTTCCTACTCACAGCAACACAGCAGTTGTTAGCAGTTGGTACAGCAATTGGCAGCAGTAGGCAGCAGTTGGCAGCAGTTGTTAGCAGTTGGTACAGCATTGGCAGCAGTAGGCAGCAGTTGGCAGCAGTAGGCAGCAGTAGCAGCAGTTGGCAGCAGTAGGCAGCAGTAGTTCACAGCTTGAAGAATTTTGTAGCACGAAGCGTCGTTTCGTAACCAAAACATCGGGTTTTGTACACTGCATCAAAGCGTCGTTTCGTACACAGCGTCGGCAGATTCCTCTCACACAGCAACAATCAGCACAGCTTGGGTAGCACACAGCATTGGCCAGCACACAGCAACGGCCAGCACACAGCAACGATCAGCACACAGCAACAGTCAGCACACAGCATGGGGTTGCATACAGCATCGGGTATGGTGCTCACAGACAGCTTCTCCTTCCTCTCTGGGCGAGACAGCATGCTCCTTCCTTGTGTTTTGTTGAACAAAATACCTGCGTTCCCAGTTCATCCTCGTCGCCAATGTGGTGTCTGTGTATAGCTGAGATAGTCTTGGTAGTAAGGTTGATGTAAAGTCATTCCTGGTTACTGACTTTAATAACAATAACGATTACATGATAGAGGCTCCCAAGCTTGGCAGGCGTCCTGTGTGCTCTTGTTTACCTCTCTTCTAGTGGCGTCCAGCCGCCGCACATAGAAAACGGATGGTACCATTTTCTGTGAACATGACA
>WNGS01154510.1:0-16223 GCA_020271785.1 Procambarus virginalis
TTACGTACGGGCTCACCATAGCCCCGTGCTACAGGAGTAGCTAATCTAAACAACCAACAAACATGAATATCCGGTGAGAGAAGGCTCGAAGTGTAGCTATCAACTAACTCTACTAGTTGTCTAGTACTGTACTAATCTTCATCTAGTACGGCAGTCTTCAATAGCAAAACTGCTTTCAAATTTTCACACTACCCTTCCATTATCCTCCTAGCAAGACAACTTTAGACTCAGCTGGAAAAATAACAATCATTTTCACATAAATTAGTTTCCCAATTAGCCTCAAACAGTCTTTACTAGCATACCAGCCTTCAACTAGCACACAAAATATAATGAAGTGTAATCCCTGGAAACCTACAATGTGTCTTCGTTTCTCCTTCTTCTCCTCCGTCAAGATCATTACCATTATAATATGCAAATGGAGTCACCTAAGGTAACGTTCCCTTGATCGCCGCCAGCGGCTGGATAATGGAACAGGTGAGAAGAGCCATATGGAAGGGGTCTGGGAGGGTAGAATATGGAAAGGGAGGGGGGGTCCGGGTAAATCGGTACTGAAACCCATGGTACTCTCCCCCCCCTCAATGGTGATCATATGAGGGAAGATGGGGGGGGGAGGGAAGGACCTAACGGGGTAGGAGGGGGGGGGGGGGGGGGGGGGAAGGAGGAAATGGGGGAAAGATATATGTTGAGAATGACAATAGAGTAGTAAAGTATATATGCGTACCATATATAAACCGTAAACTAAGAGTATAATGTATACACGCAAACAATATAAAAATATCAGGAGAAGAGAGGGGGGGGGGGGGAAAGTCAAGATAGGGGAGTAGTGGGATGGTGAAATGGGGGGGATGGGGAGGGAGAGGAAAGTGAGGAGGGGGGGGGAAATGGGGTAATATAGGGGGGAGCCACAAATGGGCGGAGTTGGGACAAATTGGAGGCGATAACCGCGCCCCTACAAGGTATAATCACCAACCCATAACACCGAACAAGCTGTGTTTATTTTGTGTTTTTTTGAGTGCGTTTTTTTTTGGGGGGGTTTGAGCAGGTGCGTGGGTGTGCCTCCCTTTGTATAGCAAACCATTGAAGAGTGGGTCGGCATTCCAACCCCTCAACCCTTACCTGGGATGTACCTAGTACCTATGTACCTATGTACCTATGCAGGAAAAGACAGCTGAATGCCGACCACATGCGCTGACTTCGACACATCTTGGACATCACCTGGCAGGACAACAACGTCTTGGGGAGAGCAAGAATCCCCAGCATGTACACCAATGCTTGAAACAGAGACGAATGTGCTGGCTCGGGCACATTGTGAGAATGGGCGACGGCAGGATCCCCAAGGATCTCCTGTACAGAGATGCTGATGCAGGGAAAACGTCCAACAGGGCAAGCCCCAGCTACGGTACAAAGACGCATGCAAGAGGGACCTGAAAGGCCCTGGACCGTCGATCTTGCTATAGTGGAGACACTGGCTGCAGAACCGTTCAAGCCTGGGGTCAGTGTGGTTCAGAGAGGTCTCTCCAAGTTCAAAGAGTCACTTGCCTAGGAATCGGAGGCAAAGAGAAAAAGAAGGAAAGCCAGTAGCCCAGGAAGACAGACCAAATCGGACTTCGTTTGATGTCGGTGTGGGATGGGACTTGCCACTCTGGGATTGGCTCTTTCAGTCAAAGACCAGACGCTACTACCTATGCTTCCTGGAGGGTGTTGCTTAGTGCCTGATACCACTTGCAAGTTGTTATACCTTGTACCTGTTACCTAGAAATTTCTACCTAAGAAGGGGGGGTGTCACTATAGAGGTCGATATTTCTTACAAAGGTGGTCTTAGGGCCGACCCAGACTATGACAGTCCCACACCCTCCTGCCTTTCTCCATCTTGGAGAGTTTGGTGAGGCCAATCTTCATATCTTCACGAATGACTTCCTTCAAAAATATGATATAAACTAATATAGATTATATCGTTTATATATTATATAAAGTTCAGACGAATACAAAGCACGATAAAAAAAATAGCTTTGTAAATATAGCTCTCTAATAGGCCTAGATTTCTCATGTCTGATCCTTTCTCTTAAAAATAATAACCTTTTCACTCGGCACCAAAAACAGAGGCTGTCACTCAACTGGGATGTGTTCCCAAAATAGGAAACATAGAGGCTGATGTAGGACAGAGAGAGAGATGGAGCAGAGAGAGAAGGAGAGAGGAGAGGAGAGCAGGGAGAGAGAGAGAGAGAGAGAGAGAGAGCAGCAGAGTAGAGAGAGTAGAGAGAGGAGAGAGAAGAGAGAGAGAGAGAGAGAGACGCGAGAGAGAGAGAGAGAGAGAGAGAGAGAGAGAGAGATAGACAGTGAGAGAGACAGACAAAACACAGCAACCCTACCCATTGAATTTTCGCGCCCCCGGGTTAAAGGTGAAACCAGCACCCGTACCACGCTCTCACAAAACTTTTCCTTGCGAATTCCTACACAATAATATATGATATATATATATATATATAATATATATATATATATATATATATATATATATATATAGTATATTTCTCTCAGGAGCTATGATTTGTCTTCCTAATTTAAACCACATTTTTTGTACTCAATTCCCCTCCTCTCACTGATCCTGCTTCCTCCCTCCCTCCACTAAATTGCTCCCAAACTTTATCCGCCCCTCCCGCTCCCCCCCCCCCCCACCTGCTGACAACCTTTCTCAGTCGCTACGGCCCCCATGCCCATCCTCCCACGCCAGCCAGGGTAGCCCCAATGATTATTTTATTCAGCTAATATAATTTCGTTACAAAGTGTAGTTATATTTCTTATTTCGTACTTGTCTTTGCACAAAATAACGAAACACGAAGTTATCTATCTATCTATTCTATCATCTGATCTATTAATCTTCTATTACTATTCTATCTATCTATCTATGCATCTATTACGCGTACAGGTGATGTTGTGTCTTCAGGTGCGAAGGCTTGCTGACATCTCAGGTAGACGGACTTAAAGGGGGCTTGAGGGGTAGATCTACTGGGGAATAACAAAATCTACTCATGTACAAAACGAGCTCAACAAGATAATAGACAACTATATATGATATTTCATTAAAAAAACAATGTCTTAATAAGTTTGTAAACAAAATATTTATGAAAGTGCGACTGTTTGGGGAGTCATAATTGTCTCGCTCAAAATCTTACATATTAAAAAAACATGTCTGTACCCAAAAAAGTTAGGAAGCTATTCATTGTTAGGGAAAAAAAAAGTTGCATCCTTTCTTATCATTATAATATGCAAATATTATAATGCATATTATCATATGCATTATATTTCCACTTATATTAACTTGCACAATGTAACAAATATTCTATATGGAGCTCATTCCTATATGATATATATATATATTCTATACTGTATATATATTCTATCACACACATCCACACCACACACAGTCCGCTCCTTGGCGGTAAGTCCCTACGGGCTCACCATAGCCCGTGCTACTGTGCGGGGTCCCCGCTCCTAGTGGCAAGGTAAGTCCACTTCGGGCTCACCATAGCCCGTGCTGCTTGGAACCGTATTGTTCCCAGAAGCTGACTCTAAAACAACCACATTCTATTCCTGTCAAAAGTGTGTGCTTCCAGGAATTGGTTCTGGAAAACTACTGAAGGCTTTCCACGCGAAATATAACCATTTCGAGAAGTTTCCGAAAATAAAGCTCCCAATTACAATTAGAGAAATAGGTTACCTAGTTGACCGATTTTTTTGTTAACATGGTAACATATTTTCTGGTACATTGTTACGTTCATGTTTTCTGTCTATGAAAGTTTCATTAATTCAGACAAATGCACAAAATTGTAAAGACACAATTGTAAACGCATCAATTTATTTAAAAAAATTAACATAATTATAAACACAAATGTAAACACCAGTTATAAACACACTTTGTAAACCACACATAACAACACTTGTTTTTGTTTACAACTTGTAAAAACATTCAAATTATAAAACAACTGAAAACACAAATTGTAAACAATTGTAAAAACACACGTGTAAACACTATTGCAAAAATATTGTAAACACACAATTTTAAACCCTATGTGCAGTATGTTGTTATTTTTATACTTGTACCAGGTGCTGTAACATGTGACGATACAGCGGCTCATATCTTGTTATCATACACACGTGACGATACAGGTGTTCGTCTTGTTATCATACACACGTGACGATACAGGTGTTCATCTTGTTATCCTACACACGTGATAATACAGGTGCTCATCTTGTTATCATACAAACACGTGACGATACAGGTGCTCATATCTTGTTATCATACACGACGTGACGTTACAGATGCTCCATCTTGTTTATCACCCATACACACACACGTTACAGCTGCTCATCTTGTATCTCCACACATACTCACCGGAAGATATAATAACCCAGAGAGTATAGCAACCTAATCATATCTATACACATGAATCAGGTTGTTTATATTCCTCATCCATATATGGAATTATCATACCAAATAATCCCATAAAAAGTTGATTTATCAACCACCATTAGAGTATAATAACAGTGGATCCTCCGCTACTGCCACGGCTGTCAACTCGAAGGCAGACATCTGCGTGCATGTTCTAAATAGATAGACCGCACGCAGACCTTTTCCTCTAAAATAGAACGTCGCTTTTGGCCGTTTGCAAGTATGGCGAATATGGCGAATATGGACGTAATTTGAAAATGAAAAAATTAAAATAAATTTGGGATTTTTTTTTTCAACACAGCAGTAAGTAGGGTTCCTCTGATAGGTTAGGTGGATAGGAAATTCTCAATAAAGTTTCAAAACGTATGAAAAATGTTAATTGAAAGTGTCCTCCTCTTCTAAGCTTGCCGAGTAAGCCGGACGACTCAAACAGAACAACGGAACAGTACGTCACTTTTGCTGAGGTCGATTTCATTTCAATTACGTCCAAATTTGGCACATAGCGCGCATACGAACCAAAAGTGACGTTTATTTTTAAGAGGACGGGTTGTGTGTGTCTGTTTTGGGTCTGTGAGACGATAAATCTTTAATAACTGTACAGAGACGTTTTCTCTCTAGAGTTATCAGTAGAAATTTACAGGTGGGTTCGGTGGAAAACATCAGAAAACTCCTCCAATAAAGTACTAACTTGGAAGTTGAAACTATTAGAAGAAACGGCAGCTTTAAACCTAAACCTAACCTAACCTAACCTATGGAAACGAGCTGATATGATCAAATTAAGCAAAATCTCATATTATTATTAAAACTTAAAAAAAAATAATCGAATGTTGGCTATATTTGAACAATTTGCTCACGTATTTTTTCAGTTTTTAATGGTATTTATTATATATACCATTTAAAGCTAAGCCTATTATATCTGGCGGCTGGATAACAGCTATTTTAAGATGCATTTAACCCAAGTCCGGAACACCATCCGCCCCACTGAGCGAGGACGGTGGGGAAGTGCAAATACCTCGTTTAACAGAGCATAGAGTCGTTTACGTGAGGTTAGAGCCGCAGGCCAGAAGTGCTTCCTACTGTCTCTAACTCACTCCCAGTTGCCTTGATGTTCTGGTGTCGTTAATGGCACGTTACTGAAGGTTACTGAGTGCAGGTTTACTGAGTAAAATAGGGTAGTCTACGTAATTAAAACCAAAATGGTTGAATTTGTGTTATTAATTACCTTGAATTACCGTGAACTCTATTAAAATAGCTTTGTAATACATGAGAGAGAGAGAGAGAGGAGAGAGAGAGGAGCGAGAGAGAGAGAGAGAGAGAGAGAGAGGAGAGAGAGAGAGAGAGGACGAGATGAGAGAGAGAGGAGAGCATTGGAGAGAGGAGAGAGAGAGAGAAGAGAAAAAGGAGACAGAAGGAGAAACTATATAAAATGAGGGAAGGAATGATATGTAGTGAGGGAGGATGCGAAGCAGGAAACAAGAAATGAGATTGAAGGTTTGAAGGCGAGAAGGTGGGTTTGAGAGAGGGAGAAATGGAAAGAAGGAAGGAGGGAGGGGAAGAAGGAGAGAAGGAGGAAGGGAAGGAGAGAGGGAGGCGTCACCATCCCTCACAGCCGGAAGTGTTTCAACATTGACAGCGGCGGAAGTTGCGGACTATGGGCGTCTGGGGTCCTGCTGGGGTCGTCGCTCCCGTGGCTGTGTCTGTTGTTGTATCTGCTGCTGTGTCTGCTGTTGTGTCTGCTGGCGTGTCTGCTGCTGTGTCTACTGTTTTGTCTGCTGTTGTGTCTGCTGTTGTGTCTGCTGATGCTGATGGTGTCATGTCCTCCTGTTTTGACGAGTCGATATCATCGTTGTGTTCTGCTGTGGATGAGTCAGAAGCCGCTTCGTCAGCGAGAGTAACCGGAAGAGTAGTGAAGCGGATGAGAGAGAGTACCTCAAGGACAGGAAACAGATAGTTATAGTGAAAGTACACAGATTTAGCTCAAGGTAAGAAGCTCCGTCTCCGAAGGACCTGGTCCGTGACCGGTACTCTTGTCGATTTATGTCTCTGACTTACCCTCTGGGGTTAAGCTTCAGGGTTCAATCCCCTGAGGTTCAATCCCCTGGGGGATTGAACTTAACTCTGAGGGGGTTAAGACTTCCACATATCAGCGCCTGAGATGATGTAGATGATATGCCGTGGATGACAGAGTTAATGAGAAGCTGTATAGCTTCTTGAGGTTATCTTGAGATGATTTCGGGGCTTAGCGTCCCCGCGGCCCGGTCCTCGATTAAGCCTTCTTTTTGTTACACACACACACACACACACACATACCCAGGAAGCAGCCCGTAGCAGCTGTCTAACTCCCAGGTACCTATTTACTGCTAGGTGAACAGGTGGCATCAGAGTGAACGAAACTCTGCCCATTTGTTTCCGCCCCCACCGGGGATCGAACCCGGAACCTCAGACTACGAATCCCGAGTACTGTCCACTCAGCTGTCAGCCCCCATGGCCTTATTTGGAATTTAATATTAGTAAGTATTGCGTAGTATAAACAGGATCAGACAAGCAAATATCGGACGAACGACACAATGAAAAAGAACCTCTAGTCCTCATAAATTAATTACCAAGTTGAAGACAAAACTTCAAGTCTAACTCCATGAGCACACAGACGAACAGAATAACATCTGGAGGGACTCCTGTAGGAGCCTCGGTAATGAGACATTCAAAATGCTGTGTTTCATACCTACGTGAGACCAATCTTACAATCTTACGGCATCCGGGTATTCTAAGGTACCCAGCCAGCTGCTGAGTGTAAACTCAATGAGATCCGGATATTCTAAGGTCCCAAACCAGCTGATGAGTGTAAACTCAATGAGATCCGGGTATTCTAAAGTACCCAGGCAGCTGCTGAGTGTAAACTCAACGGCATCCGGGTATTTTAAGGTACCCAGCCAGCTGCTGAGTGTAAACTCAATAAGATCCGGGTATTCTAAGGTCCCAAACCAGCTGCTGAGTGTAAACTCAACGAGATCCGGGTATTCTAAGGTCCCAAACCAGCTGATGAGTGTAAACTCAACGAGATCCGGGTATTCTAAGGTCCCAAACCAGCTGCTGAGTGTAAACTCAACAAGATCCGGGTATTCTAAGGTACCCAGTCTGCGGTGTAGAGTGCAGTACAGTGTTGAGTGTAGAGAGGGCACACAGCGTAGAAGGGCAGGAGGTGTAGAGAGAGAGCAGGCGGAAAGAGAGTAAAGAGCTCGAAAAGTACTACAAGGATTAGAGTAGGAGATGGATGGTGAGAGAGAAAGAGAACTACCCAACAGGGTGAAGAGTGCAGAGGGCGTACCGGATTACCAATGGGAATGGGGAGGCGGGTAGATATGGGAAGAAGCTGAAAAATGGGTTGATTGTGGAAGGATATGCTGGGATTAAGGGATGGGATGCAGATGAGATGGAATATATGTGATAAAACAGGTGGGATGGGTGGGGAGGGTAGATAACGGGTAGAAGGCGAGTGTGGGATGGGTGATGGTGGTGAGGAGGGGGTCATGATGGGATGGGGGGTGGGGGTAGGGAGGGGTTTGGGTGGGATGGACCCCGACACGCGTCTACTCTCAGAGCTCTTGGAACTCTTGTTTTCACTCGCTGGCTTTCCCTTTTCTAGCGTGGTGTAACCAAGGTGTGGGGGGGGGGGGTGATGGAAGAGGGGGGGGGAAGGGGGGAGGGCAGGGAGGGGGGGGGAAGGAGGTGTGGGGGATCTTAGCAGGGAAAGTTTTTTTTTTGGGGGGGGGGGACTTTTGTTTTACATGATGAGATATGATGTTTGGGGGGTTGGGGATGTTGGGGGTTTGGTTGTGGAGGCGGGTGGATAGTTGTGGGGTGGTAGGGGTTGTTGTGGGGGAGAGAGAGAGGGGGGGGTGGAGTGGGAACCTGTTGGAAGATGGGAGTGGGTGGAGCCGAAGAAGGTGGGAGGGGGGGGGGCCTTGGGGGTGAGGGGGTGGGGGGTAATGAGATTGCATCAACGATGGAGGACACAGCAGCAAAAATGTAGGGCATTGCAGCATGTTGATGTGGGGCAGTGCTGCCAGGATGTGCACTAATGCAGCATGCTGTGTGTAGCTGCCAGGATGTGCAACACTGCAGCATGAAGCTGTGAGTGTGACACAGTAAACAAAGATGTGGCTGTTGACATGTGGCTCTACGTGGCTGCAGCTCCCTAAGAAATGACTGAATTCCACATTTAAAGACCTAAGATGATCACAAAAATAATGCTTCAGTCGTTCACAATTTGTTTCGTGTGTGTGTCAAAGGCTCTTCGAACTTTCTTCCCTCAAGGAGCGAGAGTCTGCAGCAGCAGGAGCCTGAAGATGTGGCAGAGGTAAGCTCCAGGTACAAGGATCACATGCACGCCAGGACGAGACTCTCGTTCCAGGTCACGTACTGGACTCGTCCTATTCATCAGAGTTCATGAACGCTAGTATACACAGCAGTATTTCTTCAGTAGGTGGAACATACGAAGCCACAGAGTCTTAAATCAATTTTGGGAAACGAGTCGGAAAGTCGTAACATCTAACAAATCTACAGAACGAAACAGTAGGAGGATGATATCCAGTTATCATGTATTGATTCTCCTGCGGCAGCTGATTCGCCAGATTATTGCATCTTTTATAAGCATGCGTAGCGACAAGTCACAGCAACTCAGTGTTTATACAGGGAGGGGGTACTATACAAGATCTCTGAGCTGTGTTTAAGTGGCAGGTTATGGCGAGTGTGGCAGCTATATATATATACCTCGCCCAGACACGTCCTGTAGAAAGCCAGTGGGTGGGTGGGTGAGTGCGCGGGGGGATCGAACGGGGCGTGGGATCCCGCTCCCGATGGTCGTCACACTCGCTGCAACTAGCAGTAACCTCACACACGCTCTTCACCCTCACTCTCTTTCTCGCCACAACCTCACACGGCTGCGCTCGGCTGGTTCCTTTGCTGGGGAAAGTACTCAGTTGTCGTTTTCTGTTGCCGTTTTCTCACCCGCTTTAGCCGATCGCGGAACTTTTGACAACTGATGTATTTTGTTTCGTTTTGTTTGTGACGCAATTGTATTTATTTGGTATATGGCGTAGTTGTATTTACTTGCTTCCATGGTGTGGTAAGAATGTTTCTGTGCTTCAGAATCCCAAGGAGAGAAATTTTGTCAGATTCCGTTTCTTTGAGGATAGTGGATCATCATTGTGACTAAACTCACAATTTTGGCGAAGCAGATATTTCAGTTTCTTTCTTTCTCGAAGGAGGTAAAATGGTGTGGAAAGCAGGAATAACGGTACAACTTTGAGTTTGTACTCACTACGGGCTCACTATAGCCCGTGCTACTTGGAACTTTTAGTTCCATTAGCTGAATCTTAAACAACAACAATCCCGAGGTCCATTGGTGATTATATGGAGCATAAAAATATTCCCATGCAGATTGCTAGTTCAAGAGGCTTATGTTGTGAGGCTAATTACACATATAATTATAAATATTGATAATAATAAACAAACAGATTGGGTGGGAGCCCAGCCGGCCTCTGGAGCCTTCACACCGCCCCTAAACTGATGTACTAAATTGTCTAAATCTAACCTAACCTAACCTAACCTAACCTAACCGGGAACCCACAATAGAAAACGTGGCATCACGTCATTTTTTTGCGAGCCACTGTATATAATTTTAAATACATTAGTCTTTGGCCTTAAGAAATTTATTCGTCAAAATGTGATGTACTATTCAAGCAGACGGATTAGGGGAACTAGACTTTCCTGTTCAAGGTCCCATACTGTACAGAAAATATACTTGTTATCTAAATTACTTATGCAAATTAGATTAATGCTGTAATATGCTGGAAATCTACATTTGGAATCCCCCCCCCCATGTATTGTCTCTGTTATAGGCCAAATTAAGTTTGAAGCCAAAGTTAATGTACAATATGCATTAAGTTATTGCTTCCAGTCATCACCCTGAGAGTAATATTATGCACGTGCTGGTACACTGAGCATGAGTTATGGTACAGTGTGGACATATTGCACTCTGATTGTCTCATTTGATGTTGACTCTTATTGCGTGTGTTGTGTGGGTACGTTGCTCTCATGTTGTGGGTACGTTGCTCTCATGTTGTGGGTACGTTGCTCTCATGTTGTGGGTATGTTGCTCTCATGTTGTGGGTATGTTGCTCTCATGTTGTGGGTATGTTGCTCTCATGTTGTGGGTACATTGCTCTCATGTTGTGGGTACATTGCTCTCATGTTGTGGGTACATTGCTCTCATGTTGTGGGTACATTGCTCTCATGTTGTGGGTACGTTACTCTCATATATTTAATGCATGTGATGGCCTTCCTGCAGGAGTAATAATGGTATGTAACTAACAATCTTATAATCATGCTGAAGGTATGCTGGACGGAACTAATTTTTTTTAAGATATTACACTCGTGTTCTGAGATATCAAATGTATGTATACACTCAATATGGCGTCATTCTGGGTACTGGTGAGGACCGAACCGATCTCATAGACGCTCTGAAGTCTCTTTGAGGGCCTCATAGGTCCCCAAGAGGCCCTCCAAGTCCTAGTGAGGGCCCTCATAGGTCCCCAAGAGGCCCTCCAAGTCCTAGTGAGGGCCCTCATAGGTCCCCAAGAGGCCCTTCAAGTCCTAGTAAGGGCCCTCATAGGTCCCCAAGGGGCCCTCCAAGTCCTATTGAGGACCCTCATGGGTCCCCAAGAGGCCCTCCAAGTCCTAGTGAGGCCCTTATGGGTCCCCAAGAGACCCTCCAAGTCCTAGTGAGGGCCCTCATAGGTCCCCAAGAGGCCCTCCAAGTCCTAGTGAGGGCCCTCGTGGGTCCCCAAGAGGCCCTCAGTTCTAGTGAGACCCTCATAGGCCCCAAGAGGCCCTCCAGTCCCAGTGAGGGCCCTCATGAGTCCCCAAGAGGCCCTTCAGTTCTAGTGAGGCCCTCATGGGTCCCCCAAGAAGCCCTCCAAGTCCTATTGAGGACCCTCATGGGTCCCCAAGAGACCCTCCAGTCCTAGTGAGGCCCTCATGGGTCCCCAAGAGGCCCTCCAGTCCCAGTGAGAGCCCTCATAGGTCCCCAAGAGGCCCTCCAAGTCCTATTGAGGACCCTCATAGGCCCCCAAGAGGCCCTCCAAGTCCTATTGAGGACCCTCATGGGTCCCCAAAGGGCCCTCCAGTTCTAATGGGGTGTGGGAAATTTTTACCCACCATATCTAATAATCATCTAAGAAATGTATTATTTCTATATCATATCAATATCATATCAAATCATATCTATATCATATCTATATCAAATCTATATCATATCAGAATCATATCAGAATCACAATAGATTCACAATATAGCTTGATCCTAGATGATGTCACTATGATCACGTACGCCATAGGGCCCTATAGATGCCTACGTGACTTAGTGCATGATCTCACAAGGATCCAGAAGCTTCTAGAAGGATTCGTTAATTAAAAATTTATTGGAACATGACGTAGTATCCGGTAGAGATAAAATCGAATCCTTATTAAGAGTCAGTGGTATTATCAAGTACTACTTATAATCTTTAAATCCTATATCATATTTTATTATAATCACATCTTATCTCAATCATAAGTCTAGACTGTAAAAATAATCAATCCATATTCATTGTAAGTAACCCCCTTTTTCAAGGGGGATGGGGGAGGCATCTTGGGAGCAAGAAGCGCCCACCACTGCCCGCGGGCAGAACGCGTATGTTTACACGACAGTGTACATGTGACGGTCCCTTAGCGAACATTTTCAGCTCAAGGACACCTTATCTAATATCATTATCACCAGTGAACACTCTCTAGAACTGGGGGAGTACCTGGACAATATATCAACAAGGAAAATCCTAGAACATTTATGTAAAATAAGAGTGAAGTGGAGCATTTAGTGACGCGGTCTCCACCTTCATCCCTAATCTCATCCCTAATCTTCATTGTTATCTTCTGCAACGCAGTCCAATCCCGTAGCGACGCTACTAGATCAAACAGCAACGCTGTAATCTAAAATATTGTGCCTAAACTCGCCAAGAGAGTTCTTCAGTCTGGCACACTTGTCAGACAGGCACCCGGCTTCAGCTAAGTTTATTGAATGTTATTACTGTAGCGTATTAGTTGGCCAATTAAAGCTAGTATAACATTAATATTCTATAAGACTGATAGTCGGTAAAAAGGCGAGGCAACGCCTCATATTTCTGTGAGTTTATTATTAATGTTGTGGTACAGCAGAATCTTATCCAAGCTCTGAACCTCATGAGTGTCCAGTGTCAGAGAAGATTGTCACAATAAGTAATCAAATAATCATGAGTGTCCAGAGTGTAGGAAGAGATTCAACAAGCTGACTGTATTTAATCATATACATTGATCATATACATTGCAAATACTTGATTATATAAATTAAGTTAACAATTGCTTGCTTAGTTATTTTTTAAGTAATCATATAAGTTCATTTTATTGAATATAATTTTAGTACTCAGTAACAGTACTTAGACCATACTTAGGTCATTTATCATACTTTACAATTTACAATTTAAGTTGTTGAAAGTATAAGTGTATTGGCTGTTAATTGCTAAGGTGCTAGGCTAGACTGTGTATGTTTAAATCTCTGATTTAAACAGAGCCAGTGTTCAGTTATATAACTGAATTTATATAATCTTATCCTTGTATAAAATACAAGCTGATGTGAGATACCTGTTGGCAGGTGGACGTGGAACTGCAATCAACCTATCAACTAATTCACTCACCCCACCTGCCCCTTACAGCCCATTATCTGTCATTAGGAAAAGAGGAGCTAGGATTTACGACCCTAGCTAGAGATTTTAGTTGAATTAATTTGCATACAGTAATTTTTTAATTTAGTTCAGTACAAGTCTCTGGTAGTCTCCTCTTATATCAATCACAGCAGGTTTTTCCCACATTTTTGGTCCTTCGAACCGGATAGTCTAGAAACTAGATAATTATTGGTACTTTAAACATAGATAGTCTATAAACTAGACTATATTATTCCAGCAAATACATAAGAAACTTCTTGATTTTGCATTGGAATAATTTTTACATATTCTAGCCTAACCTAGCTATCAGCCAATATTTATCATAGCTATATATCTAAGTAAACAAATTGTTTGCAGTGGCTTAAGCCACTATATCCATTAACTAGTAAGCATAGCATATTAATTCTGTTCTGTGGTAAGAAACCACAGTACTTAATCTATCAGTGTCAAAGACAACTGCATATTATTCATATATATTATCTACCTCACTTGTGGTAACATTACATACATATTTAAGTGTATTATCTAACATTATCTCTAATCAATTGATTTTCAGTGCTGCTCATTACATAATATTCTTTAAAAAAGAATTTTTATCACTGTATGCGCATTTCATTACGAATTATCCATAATCTACTATATCAAACCCTATTACAGGTAAAACCAGTAGGCATTCTACTTTATTTTATCAAGCAACTATTACGGTAACAGATCTTGTAATAACTTTGCAAAAATAGTGACATTTACTATTTTTAAAAAATTATTACAGGATTTACCAACTTGGTGCATTCGGGTCACAAATCAAATTATCACAGTACTTTTGATAATTGAGCACCTGCTACAACCAGATTCCAGGGAGGAAATGAAGGACGATCTTTGGAATCATTACCTAAGTAGACAGGAAAGCTCATTTATCAAAACTCATTAACATCACACATATTTATCAGAAAAAAGAAAATATCTCGGAATCTCCGAAACTCGGAAAAGGTCAAAATGGCTGACAGTATTCCACCAGCAGCTGAAACAGGAAATAGGAGGACTCTTATTGGTCTACAAAATCACCTAACTCAACTGATTGACAAATGTCAAAAGTTGGCTAGACAACCATCTCCTGATTTAATAATTCTGAATAACAGAGTAAAATCAGCTGTTGAAAAGTATGAACAAATCAAACGCCATGCAGAGATTTATCTAACAGAAATGGCTACTGCAGATTTATCCCGAAGGGACCTTCATGAAATCATTGCTGAAATGACAATGTATGAAGATAAAATCCAAGATCAACTTGATCCTTTAATCCAACAAATATCTCGAGCAGGAACCCAATCCAATGTGAGCTCATCCACTCAACAGAGCAATGCAACTATTACACATATAGCAGCAGAGCTCCCAAAGGTACATTTACCATATTTTGAGGGCAAGGATGAAGACGATTGGGATACCTTCTGGAGAGCCTTTGATTCTATAATCAACTCCAAAGCTTCTCTCAAAAAAGCGACAAAGTTTCAATATTTACAAGGCCAGTTACAGGGAGAGGCAAGGCAGGTCATTGCTAATTTGTCATTAACAGATGATGATTACGACCATGCCTTACAGTTGTTACAAGATAACTACAGTGATAAGGAGACTGCAATTGCCCGTCTCTCATACAAATTATTGGATTTACCCGCTCCAAATAAAAGTTATGAATCACTACAATCATTTCGATTGTCTATAGAATCAATCATCAAAGCCCTCAGTACAAAAGTACCTGTAGCAAGTGCAGAGTGGCTTACAAAGCTAATCATTCAAAGGAAACTTCCTAATGAGGTCATAGACAGCCTATGTACCCATTATAACACCAACATCTTATCACAAAGCCAAATCTTTGATGGACTTCGAGCTTACGTACAAAGATTACGAAGCCGAGGAAAACTTAGATCTCAAGAAAAATCACTAAAAGTGAATCCACGGACAAAAACAAAAATGTCCAAACTGGCAGTCCAAAATCAAGGCAACAAAACTCCTCTTCTGCAAAGTGGAAAAAGAGTAATGTTGGCTCTTATGCTATATCCTCCACAGTTAACAGAACTGTAGGAAATCGAGCTCCCAAGACAGATAAGACAAAAGGAGCAGCAAGTGCCCCAAGATGCTTATTCTGTCAAGAAGCACATAGCATTTATCAATGCACAGTTTATGTAGGCCGTGCCAGTCGAATCGATCGACTGAAATCTCTGAACAGGTGCATCCGTTGTCTACGGAAGCACGATACAAGTGAGTGTAACACTCAATTGCAGAACTGCCAATATTGTAATAAAAGTGTACATCACACAGCACTCTGTGGTGATATCAACACTCAATCCAGATCACTTGCTTCCAATAATCAATCTTCATCCCAGGCAAAGCCAAAAGATGATACCACAACAGCAGTACAATTCTGTACAGTAATGAGTAATGTCAATGCCTCAGATACAGAAATTGTTACAACTGCATATTACCTACAGCACAGCTAAACTGTGTAATGAAGGAGTTTGTATTCAAACTAGAGGCTTTTTTGATCAGGGTTCACAGAAAACCTTCATCAGTAAAAAGATGGCAGAAGATTTACAACTTAAATCTTCAAAGCAAGTATCTACACCATATCAGGGTTTTTTACCAGTTCAGGTCATAGAACCTTTCCGGTAGTACAACTCATGGTCTGCCTGGGTACATCCCAAAGGACAGTCGAAGCCATAGTAGTTTATAAATTCCTACTGAAATGGATGGCTGGTCTGGCAGCCACAATTAAATTCCTAAAAGAAAAGGAATTCCAATTAGCAGATCCTCGGCTCGATTCTGATACATAGGAGATATCGGAATCCTGATTGAGCTGACTATTATCATCAATTCATTCTGTCGAGGATGATGGGTATGAAAGACTCAACTCAGCAGGAGGCATATTGTTGACAGGACCTATACTAGATCTTGAACTTCAACTCCTGAAAATCACATCATACAGAA
>WNGS01154511.1:0-10031 GCA_020271785.1 Procambarus virginalis
ACTGGTGTACAGATTCCTGAGCCTACTGTGTGTGTGTGTGTGTGTGTGTGTATGTTGTGTGTGTGTGTGCGTGCGTGCGTGCGTGCGTGCGTGCGTGCGTGCGTGCGTGCGTGCGTGCGTGCGTACGTACGTACGTGCGTGAGTGCATGCGTGCATATGTGCGTGCGTGCATGCGTGTGTGTGTGGGTGTGTTTTACAAATATTCCCACGGAATTCTTGCCCTTAGAAACAATGTTTGCCGGAAGCATCCAATATTAACTCTAAAGACCTTAGGACCAGAGCAGCAAATCTCTCTCCGAGCTGGTTAGTCCTCCCTGGATCACCTCACAATAAAGAGGCTTACTCCTCACACTGGAATTATTCCGGCGGGTTTATGTCGGCGCAGCAGCAGCCGCCGCCGCCGCCGCCGGCGAGTCTCTATGACGGAATCTCAGGTAAATAATCCAACAATTCCCGGGGGCGTAAATAACAAAGAGAGCAGCGGCATGCGTGATGGTGGGTCCTGGCTGATGTTTATATCCATCGACGTTCGTCTCAGTGACGCGCTTATATTCCCGACGTTTGTCTCAGTGACGCACTTATATCCTCGACGTTCGTCTCAGTGACGCACTTATATCCTCGACGTTCGTCTCAGTGACGCACTTATACCCCTGACGTTCATCTCAGTGACGCACTTATACCCCTGACGTTCATCTCAGTGACGCACTTATACCCCTGACGTTCATCTCAGTGACGCACTTATACCCCTGACGTTCATCTCAGTGACGCACTTATACCCCTGACGTTTATCTCAGTGACGCACTTATACCCCTGACGTTCATCTCAGTGACGCACTTATACCCCTGACGTTCATCTCAGTGATGCACTTATACCCCTGACGTTCATCTCAGTGACGCACTTATACCCTGACGTTCATCTCAGTGACGCACTTATACGCCTGACGTTCATCTCAGTGACGCACTTATACCCCTGACGTTCATCTCAGTGACGCACTTATACACTTTCGCTCTCACCCTAAAATATGATCTTAAAAATTTTGCGACTTGAAAAAGACACACGTGAGTCGCCTTTTATTCAACAGAAACCAAAATTGTCTTTAAAAGATGCAGTGGTGGTGTCACGGGCGACCGGGAACAATGGGGGTACGAGACGCAACCTGCCCCCCCCCCTTCTGTTTCCCTCCCCCCCCCCCCCCAATCCTCCTTCTCAACCATCTACCTCCTCTCTCCCAATCTGTTCTCCCTGTAGCAGTTGGGGAAGGTGTAGGGATTCGCCTCCAGCTCATTATCCACCTCTTAAAGTCGTATCCTGCTCATTACTCACCTCACAAACTCGCCTCCATCTCATTATTTACCTCACAAACTCGCCTCCATCTCATTATTTACCTCACAAACTCGCCTCCATCTCATTATTTACCTCACAAACTCGCCTCCATCTCATTATTTACCTCACAAACTCGCCTCCATCTCATTATTTACCTCACAAACTCTCCTCAAGCTCATTATCCACCTCTTAAAGTCGTATCCTGATCATTACTCACCTCACAAACTCTCCTCCATCTCATTACTCACCTCACTACCATGCCTCCAGCTCAATACCAATCTCACACATGAAGAATTCTTTCGATACATTTTTCAGTATCTGTGGACGTGCTGGAGAGGAGCAGGAGCTGCCTCCTTAACTGTTGCAAAGTCCCCCAGGCCTGGCTCTCCCCCTGTAAAGATTGGGAGAGTCCCCCAGACCTCTCTCCCCCTGTAAAGATTGGGAGAGTCCCCCAGGCCTCTCTCCCCCTGTAAAGATTGGGAGAGTCCCCCAGGCCTCTCTCCCCACTGTAAAGATTGGGAGAGACCCCCAGGCCTCTCTCCCCCTGTAAAGATTGGGAGAGTCCCCCAGGCCTCTCTCCCCCTGTAAAGATTGGGAAAGTCCCCCAGACCTCTCTGTCCTGTAAAGATTGGGAGAGTCCCCCAGACCTCTCTGCCCTGTAAAGATTGGGAGAGTCCCCCAGGCCTGGCTCTCCCCCTGTAAAGATTGGGAGAGTCCCCCAGGCGTCTCTCCCCCCCCCCCCAGTAAAGATGAGGTACCTTCGCCTCTCGAGGAACCTGGAACACACTCGAGAAATGAGCTGTAACCGGAATCATCAGCAATTTCTAAAAGTAATCCTATATTCAGTAAAGGTTTTAGGGTCTTATATAACCCAGCGCTGAGCCGGAATTCTGCATCATTTGACTGACGATGATGGTACTAAGACTGAGCCGCTTTTCACAGTGACGGTGTTGTTGTGTGGGCTCGAGACACGCTGAACGCAAGGGAACTGTTGGTATGAAGGGTAGTCTGTTGGCCACGGAGGAGCGGCCCCATGCTACGGCAGAGTACTCATACCTGGAGGGAACGTGATGTACATACATGTCCATCCTGATACCTGTTAGTACGTATATAGGATCGTCTCACAGTCATATACACCGACGGTCGAGTCACTCGCATACACGGTCAGGAAGAGCGTTAGATTATACTGAAGACTGACAACTATGGGAGGTCATCCTGGCCTCACACTGCCTCCCTAATACTGTAGTCTAAACTCATAAATTTAGACTCGAAGAGACTTTCGAGGAAATTTGTTGCACAAGACCTTTGGGTGACCGACAGTAATGAAGCCGCGTGGACAAGCGGGAAGAAGGCCTTAATTTAATTTAAGATGAAGAGTTCTTTGGGGAGGTAAGGCAGGTCCTGGACCGGGCTCCGGTGAGCCACTATAAACCATTGTACGAAGTCACTGTACCCCGCTCCTATACCAGGTAAGTCCACTAAGGGCTCACCATAGACCGTGCTACTTGGAACATTTTGTTCCGAGTAGCTGAATTTAAAACAACAACAGGACAACATGGTTCCCGATACAACTCTGTCATCAAACACGTGCTTCTGCCAGAGCCATGAGAAGGTATTTGCAGTTGTGAGAGTCGTAGTAGAGCGAAGATCAAAAGGTACTCGGCCTCGTCTCTAGAGGCAGTTTAACTGCTCCCAACACTCCCGGTGGTGAAGCACCTGCCCGTCAAGATCGGTGCCACACCTGAGGCCTGCACAAATAATACTGTAATTTGGACATTTAACGGCCAAAATTACAGTTTGTATAATTTAAACTATCGCCTTTTAATAGATTTCAAAAGCATAAAAGAAACACGAATGCAGCTGTGAGGCAAGCGAGTTAAGACTTCTATACACACAGAAATCACAAAATAGCGTGATGCATCAATTGAACAAATCCACAAGGGCCGTGACGAGGGTTCGAACCTACGTCCGGGATGAATTGTTTTTAAAAGTTTTACCTATGTGTGGAAACAGCCATTTTCCTTCATGAAATAAACAAAAACTTCTCAGAGAACACGGCTGACTGATCAACACTTGTCGTTTCTGATCACAGTGGGAACAGCACAGACATTTCAGCCATAGCAAAAATTGTCCTTAAAAAGAGGTGTGAAGCCTCAGGACAAAACACTAAAACGATTGAATAGTCGTAAATAAATGTTCACTTTGAACTGTTGTAATTTTCGTACAATGTATTTGTTACTGTTGCATAGACCTCTATGTTGCAGTTTAAAATTTAGTTTTTCTTTTGTTAAAAGACTTCATTACTTTGCATTCATGGATGTGGCTGGCCGCTAACCCATTTGTATTCTGAGGTTTAAAGTCAAATTACAAATCGTGAGAAAGCATGAAATATTGTCGAAATATTAATATATTCGATTATTTTTACTTAAAATCACAAACCATGAAAAACTAGAAAAAAACATCAGTATATTTCCAAATTCGATGATTTTCACTTCAAATCATAAAGCGAGATTTCGTGTTATTTAGATCAATAAAATACATATGAAATTGTTGTTTCCAATACAAATGATGAAAATCAAATGTGTTTTCATTAAAATTCACTTTATTTTCCGTTTATTTTACACAACGAAGATGTACACGTAAAACAGCTCTACTCCGTGCACATTGTACGTTTCTAAGTATAAGTAATACAAATATTCTGCAGTAATTGTTATTAAATGACTTCTATCAGTTGTGGTGTGTGGCCCTCATGACAACACAACTGTGGCCCACATGGCCCTCTGGGGACCCTCAGTTTAACAAGCCTGGGTCACTGTAGAGTGGGACACTGGGTGGCCCCACAACACGTGTGAGGTGCGGGCCCTCCCCTTCCCCAGGTAATAAACTCTTCACGACCACCCAACTTCAACAATATGGAATCCATTGTCAGCTTTTGTGTTTGCTCTTCGGCTCTCCTCGTTTACTTTGATGCCTTCTGGTCTCTGTATTATATTCAGATATTTTTATCTCTTGCTTCAATACAGTATCACGAAAAAGTATTTTTTGTAATATTATTTTTAATGAGCCCAAATTACGATTTGAAAACAGCACAAATTTGTCAGTAAAATAAACGCCCTCACAAAAAACCAGTAAAGTAGCCCTCTGGGGGAGACAAATAACCTTAAAGACAAGTTGCTGCATGCCGCTACGTTGCGCAGACATCATAGCACCTCCTGCTACATCATAGCACCTCCTGCTACATCATAGCACCTCCTGCTACATCATAGCACCTCCTGCTACATCATAGCACCTCCTGCTACATCATAGCACCTCCTGCTACATCATAGCGCCTCCTGCTACATCATAGCACCTCCTGCTACATCATAGAATTTCCTGCTACATCATAGCATCTCCTGCTACATCATAACACCTCCTGCTACATCACAGCGCCTCTTGCTATATCACAGCACCTCCTGCTACATTACAGCGCCTCCTGCTACATCACAGTGCCTCCTGCTACATTACAGCACCTCCTGCTACATTACAGCACCTCCTACTACATCACAGCGCCTCCTGCTACATCACAGCGCCTCCTGCTACATTACAGCGCCTCCTGCTACATTACAGCACCTGTGAACACAAATTCGTCAATCACGTCGTAGCATCCTCGGCGTGAGCGGCCATTTTTGTTTAATAAACTTCTTGTATGTCAACAGCGAGGCATCAAAGACTTTTCCCCGAGAGTTCTTAACATCACATCCCGCTAAAGACTTCCACCGTGGCAGTCTAATATTACTGCTACACAGCGCTACCGCCTCGCTCCACCAACAGGGGGTTTGGCTAGTTTTTCCTCAGCAGTCTGTCATTATTAGGAAGCAAATTCGTCGCTTGGAACAAGAACCGGTGTCGAGTAGCGAGCGAGAGAAGACCACTTGCCTAGAGCATTATTGATGTTTGTATTCCTGTGTCAGTGGTGGAGAGGCTCCGCGTGTTTACCTTAACATTGCCGACTCTCATATATGGAAAATAATGGTAAGTAACTCCATTCCGACTTAGCCCCCTTACCACTTGGACTGGTTTTTATATATACACACATATAAATATACATATGTGCACATATATAGAAGCACTCATAGCAGGCACTAAAAGACCTAATAAATAGAGTGCAGCTTACTGAAAACACTGTGTAAGCTTCCGGTGACAGAGACCAGCAGATGGTCGTTCTTAGCACCTCTTTACTTTACTATAACTGCGTTATGTGACTGGAAAATATGTGCCAATTGCTAGGCTTATAAGTGAACTAAAATATTATGATAAAACATTACGGCAACTGTACTTACCAATTACAGAAGAACCATCTACTCCCAATTCTGAAAAAATATATATATATATTATTAGGTGGTCACACAATAAAAGCTACATTAGGCAGGTTGGTATAACAGAGGCATAACATACTGCACAGTATATAGATTTACAAACACAGAACTAATAACAATAAATTAGAACATTGGGACATAAGAATTAAGGTAACTGTAGAAGGCCCATCTGCCTATACATGACAGCTTCTATGTCTATCCACCGAGATTCCTCACACAACCAGACCATCACCAGAGAAATCTTAACAATCAACGCAGAAATAATTGATAGATACAGCGATAGCAGGAGACTCGACATCAGCAAGGCCCTACACAACAAAAAGTCAACAGCAGCAATTAACACAACTATATTCTACCCACTTCAAGACCCCGAACCCAACATAGAAGCAGCAAGAGCAATATAGCAATATATAGCAATATAGAAGCAGCAAATATGCAATATATCCATTGATTCGTGTTCTGTATTTTGTCACCTCACCCAAAAACGAATATAAACATGAAACGACGTGTGTAAAAATCTGTCCTTGAAAATGTGAGAAGTTCTTGCGAAACGCTTTTTAGGCGTCAGACCATAAATAAAAAATGTGAAAATGATCTTTGGAGAGTTATTTTTTCAATTACCCCCGACAGTGAAGAAAAACGTAAGAAATATTGAGAAGATTCGTGTTAGAATCATTAATCTTACCTTTTCGGCCATATTCAACAACATATGTTTAAAAGAAAGACTGCTACGAAAATATACTAATATATTATATATATATATATATATATATATATATATATATATATATATATATATATATATATATATATATATATATATATATATGCGCCTTACATTCTGCTTATTTTAGCAGATTCATTGACGAGTCAGCCAAGATAACTCGGATAAGATAAGCATCTGCCCACTAAAATGTTTATATATAATCCTTGACACTTTGATCACTTTAACTCACAGGTGGCAACAGTTGGTCATTGCAGAGTCGGCGGATAGGCGGGAGGCTACACGAGCCTCACAGCTCACAATGGTAGCACACTTACCTGTAGAATCCCAAGGCAGTTCCTTAAACTGTTGTTTATCTGTATTGTTGATGTGATTCCTTTTTAAACAGTTGTGGAATGTCTGGTTCAATTTTTATGAGTCCTCTTGTCGAGACTAATGTACTTGCAATATAACTGACGACCACTGATTAGCACAAACAGTAGGGTTGTTCCTAACAGAATGAGTACGTTCGTGTATCCATTACTCCCACGACTCGTGTGGTGTGGCGAATGCAGTGCATCTATAGATATTGCATGATGCTCCTCTGTTAGATTTGCTGTTGAATGCCAGAAACAAGGAAATGGGAGGTCAACAGTGTCTCACATCCAATATTTTACCTGAGGAATAATTCTTACCATACATTAGAGCATTCTTGACTTTCTGCCCGTCTTTTTACAATAGACTTCTGACAAACGACCAGGTCTGCTGAAGAGTGGGTCCTCTACTTCACATGCAGACTGGTGCTTGAGTATTCATCGAGCACCTGGGTTGAACACTCTCATTTCCTAACATCAAACAAGCCGCCCAATCATGAACTGTCTTGTTGACACTTGGTACAGTAGATCTCCTCCCATTGGCACTGCCAGGTCAGGTGACCATTAAAGCATAATGCATACAAATACAGATAAAATGAAAGATAAACAAGTTTATACATCCTTATTATTAACATCTTTATTGACAAAATTAATTACAATTTTGCCTAATCTGAGGATTTTGATAGTCTTATTAAAATGAGGATCCTAACATAAATAAAATATTTCTTAGCTTTTCTTCATGCTAACTGCGGTTATCACACTCAAAGTAATGATGGAGTACGATATCCCAATGCAATGTTCACTAGCAATATTCTGTTTCTCCCCGAGTCTTACTAGTTTGGAGTCATCTGCAAACATAGTCATAAAGATGAGATATGACATATTTTCCGCCGCCGCTGGTAGCGTTGATATACCTATAGTTGTGTATATTAGTGGTATTTGTTGATGCAACCTTTACTCAAATGGGAATGCTTTGTGTGCCTCGGGTACATTGCTTTTACTTCTGGCTGTGAATGGCATTTTCAATTTTCGAAATAAAGGCTAAAAATAGAAGAAAATTTTCTCGTATTGCCAACGGACGGCTTTCAGCAAGGGACCTCTCAAACAGCGTAAATATTTCCCCCTAAAACAAACGGTGGAAAAATTTAGCACAAAAATCTATAAAAAATCAGAACAAAAATGGTAGAGGGTTGTCAAAATAAAAAGAAACTACACGACTATTTTCCAAATACAAAACAATCACGCCCTGTCTTTTACACTGTCCTGTCGCTGTTGTCTACCTGACAGTCTGCAAGCTTTTCTCTGCCTGAGTTAACGCTGGTTCTCATGACATTCTCTGCATACGTGTATCTTTTAATCTCTCACGACTCTCTTCTTTCTCTGTGCCACAGCGTTACGATGTTCCGCCTGTTGCCCATGTTCTGTTTTAGTTTATACTTTGGTCTTGCTTGAGTTGATATTGCTCTCTCTCTTCACTACCAACACGCCTTAAGCACACATACATGCATATAAATAAATTATATATATATATATATATATATATATATATATATATTATATATATATATATATATATATATATATATATATATATATATATCGCCCTGGGATCGCCCATTGCCGACCAAGAAGCGGCGACTTTGCTAGAAGCTGCGACAACACCACATGACACTGCCCGACGTAGAGCTGTAGCAGCTCCCCATGCAGGTGATTTCCTATTAGCAGCCCCAATGTCAGCAACCGGCACCCGTCTCACACCGCAGGCCCTCGGAATTGCCGTGGCTCTCCGCCTCGCTGCCCCAATCCACACCGAATACAGGCGTATTTGCGGCGAGGCAGAGGCCGACAGGTACGGACGGCATGGCCTTCTCTGCCAAAGGACAGGAGGATGGCATGCAAGACACGGCGAGGTCAATGACATTATTAAGAGAAGCCTTACCACAGCCGGTTGTCCAGCAGAGAGAGAGCCCCGTTACCTAATGTCCCACAACTCTGATGAGCCTGTCGGTCGCCCAGACGGAATCACGGTGAACTCCTAGAAGAATGGTAGACAGTTGGTGTGGGACTACACTTGCGTTTCAACTTTAGCCAATACCTATGTTGACCAGTGCTACACAAGCATGAGGAGCTGCCAATCACCGGGAAGCGGCCAAGTCACGTAAATACAGAGACCTTGAGCACCACTACAATTTTGTCCCCATTGCCTCAGAGACACTTGGTGCCTGGGGTAAAAGTGCTGCTAGCTTTTTGAAGGAGTTGGGGTCTAAGCTAATCGAAACAACTAGAGACCCTAGAGCTGCCAGTTTTCTTTTTCAGCGCCTTAGTGTGGCAATCCAGAGAGGAAATGCTCACTGCATCCATGGTTCCTGCCCACCATCTGAGGAGCTGGAGGAGCTATTCAACTTGTGACAAGCAGCCTTGTACCCTGCATGTAATCAATATTGTAACTTTTTTTTGTGTAATGACATTTTCAAATAAAGTTAGATAATATACACACATACCCTACGGGCTCACCATAGCCCGTGTTACTTGGAACATTTTGTCCCAGGTAACAAATCTTTAACAACAACATCTTTAACAACAACACAATACCAAAAGAATAGGGGGTGGTAGGAGAAGAAAATATCAGTGTTCAGTGAGGATCTACAAGGTCTTCTCTGAGTACTCTTATTTTCTTCTCCGAGGCTATGGGTCCCTACACTTGCACCAGAGGTGGTACCCCTTCTAGGTTAAATTTATATATATATATTATATATATATATATATATATATATATATATATATATTATATATATATATATAAATATATATATCTTAAACAACACCCACCAGTGGGACTCGAACCCAGAAAGCACAACTATCTTCCAATAGCTGCCATAACTAGTATGCCTTAACCCACTACACCAAGTCAGACCCTTAAAAGAGATAGAGACTTCGAAGTATTTACCTCAAATATCTCCACCTCCCAAGGGCGCCGATTAGTGATGGTTACTCAAGCATTTTTCATCAAGCCACTGTCAATGGGGAGAACTCGGTCTATGCTATAAGCACATACTTGCATGAACCACAAGAGAAGATTAACAATCTTTAGACAACACCCACCAGTGGGACTCGAACCCAGAAGCCCTCTGCGCCCTTGGGAGGTGGAGATATTTGAGGGTAAATACTTCGAAGTCTCTATCTCTTTTAAGGTCTGACTTGTGTAGTGGGTTAAGGCATACTAGTTATGGCAGCTATTGGAAGATAGTTGTGCTTTCTGGGTTCGAGTCCCACTGG
>WNGS01154536.1:0-10876 GCA_020271785.1 Procambarus virginalis
TGTTCTGGAAAAGATTGCCTAAAAGGACATACATTACCAAGGAGGAAAATCATTGCCCGGACACAAGCCAATGAAAGATAGGTTTACGCTTATGCTGCGTTCAAATGCGAGTGGCGATTTGAAAATTAAACCCTTGCTTGTGTATCATTCTGAAAATCAAAGGGTTTTCAAACGGTATAAAGTACAGAAAAACCAAATGTGTGTGATGTGGAGGGCTAATAATAAGGCATGGGTGACTAGGCGATTAGGATTTTTTTTTGGAGTGGGGTGAATGAAGTGGTGTGCCCTGCCATAAAAAAATATCTGCAGGAGAAACATTTGCCACTCAAGGCCCTGCTTCTCCTTGACAATGCTCCTCCTCATCCTACAGGCTTGGAAGATGAATTGTTGCACAGATACAGTAATTTTCTCACAGTAAAGTTCCTTCCTCCTAACACCACTCCTCTAATTCAGCCTATGGACCAGAAAATCATAGCGAATTTTAAGAAACTTTATGAAAGGGCACTTTTCTGGAAATGTTTTGAAGTGACTGAAGCCACAAACCTCATCCTCAAAGAGTTCAGGGAACACCATTTTAACATTTGTAGTGCTTTAAAACTCGTTGACAAAGCCTGGCAAGAAGTGACTCAAAGAACCCTGATCTCTGGCTGGAGAAAATTGTGGCCTGAATGTGTGACAGAACTAGACTTTGGAGGGGTTTGAGCCTGTAAATGATGTGCTTATTGTTGAGGAAACTGTTACTCTGGGCCAGTAAATGGGCTTGGAATTGGATGGTTCTGATATGGAGGAGTTGGTGAAAGAACACAACGAATAACTCCAAGCCCTTCAAGAGGAACAGCAAGAAGACACAGCTGAGGATGTTTCTCCAGTGGAGGAGGATGAGGCAGTACAGAATGTCCCTTCCACAACCATTAAGAAGTGGTGTTAGATGTGGGAAGAAATGCAAACTTTTATTGAAACGACTCACCCAGAGAAAGCTGTAGTAGGCCGTTGCATAAATCTTTTCAATGACAATGTGATGCCTCTCTACAGAGAAATCTTGCGAAGAAGGGAAAAACAATCTTCAATGGACCACTTTGTTGTGAGAAAATCAAGCAGTGAGCCACAACCAGGACTTAGTGGTATGCAGGCAAAATGTGCCAGAGAGTGCACCCCAGAGAGGTCCTCACTGCCTGATGTTATAATGGAAGGGGACTTCCCTTCCAAACAGTAACACCTCTCCTCCCCCCCCCCTCCTCACCATCTTCCATACACCAACAGCAGTCATCAGCAAGGGTAAGTGATAACTAGAACATATTTTTGTAGTGTAGATTTAGATGAATTAGGTATAAAATTTAGTTTGAAGTGAGGTTTTTGGGTAGTCAGGAATGGATTTCAGATTACGAGCCGTCTCAAAGAACGGATAAACTCTTATACCGAGGTACCCCTGTATCAACAAAGGTCGCTAGTCAACGACATGGTCATGTATCGAGTCTCATTTTTGGACAAAATTTACGTCGTAAATAAAAAAAAAACAGCATTCAATGCAATGAAACGCCATTTTCTGAGCGAGTCCAAGATGCTTCCCGGAGCTATCCAGGTTGATAGGGTTAGTCCTAACTTTTGGCATCAGTCTATGTGGGTGGAGTTCTAGGCCTACCGGGGACCACGGCCAGAACCTGGCCCCCTCAGAAGAAACGAGGAGCAATGGCTTATAGACTATAAATGCACACGTGATATTGGAGCATTCTATACCTGCCCTCGACCGGAACAGACACCCAGAAAGATAAGCACCCCAAAACAAACCCCTATTCTGGTGAAACCAACAAAAGTAAGTAAACAAGTGGACAGAACTCCAAGGGAAAACGAGCAAATAAACATAACGTCACACCAGCTGCGCTGCACGTCTGCGCAGCTCCCACCTCCCCGGGAAGGGGAAGGGGGAGCACCAGACCCCTGCGCCGGCAATCCACACCTCCAATTCCGAGGCTGTATATCAAAATACACGAAAACTGCCAACCGAAGGGAGGGAGGATTGCCGGGGAGCTTACGGGACTCACACAAAAAATGGAGTTTTATTACAGTCAACGCTAGATTTCTGGGGGGAGCCCCTATGGTTCCCCACCTCGACCAGTCCTGCCGAAAGTGTCCATCTCGACAGCCCCACGGTCGGGGAGGGCGCCACATATACCGGTAAATGCCTCGACCACGCTGACGTGAAGAGATCCACCTCCGGGCGCTCGAACGTCTGGCAGAGCCAACTGAATGAGTCTGCATCGCCCGTCAATTCCGTGGACTAGGCTGGAAAAGGCCGTCCGCCAGGATGTTGGACAACCCCCCCCCCCGGACGTGAACCGCCAGGAGAGCCAAACCCTGAGAACTCAGTAGATGAGTCACCCGAAGAGACCAACCCCGAAGAGCTAGGGACCGCATCGAACCCCCTCGGTTCAGGCAATGAACCACAGGGGAGCAATCCGAATTGAGCTGGATCGTTGATCCGTGGGCGACCCGAACCCTCCGAAGTTCAAACCACACCGCCACGAACTCCTGCATCGTGCTGTGGGCCCGACATAAGCAGGGAAAGAACGAGGGGGCGCGAACGGAACCAAGGCCGAAGCGACCAACACCCCAAAGTCCAGGTCCCTATAAGCAAAACGGGGCAGCCTCGGAGCATCCGGGGAAGCAACCAACATAGCTCGCTACAGCAACCTAAACCTATCCTGCAACATGCGACCCAAATATCATCATCACCAGATTCGGTGAACTGAGTCACATCAAGCAACAAAGCTCACAGGACTCGGGGTCAAATGTGTCACCAACCCAACAGGCAGCATGACGGAGGAAAAAACAACGAGGGTCGCCCTGAGACAAGGGGACAGAACAACCCTCAAACTCGCAAAAAGCAAGAGGAGATACAGGGGACACATCAATTGGGCCTGAGCACCCCGCAGGGATTCCCAGGGGCCCCTAGACTGGGTCTGCTAAGGGTTATCCCAGGCAGGGTGGTGGTGGAGCGCCCGGAGGTGGATCTCTTCACGTCAGCGTGGTCGAGGCATCTCAGAGTACAATCTTTTCAGATGTGATAGGAATCACCGGCTTCAGGGTGGGGTCAGCCTATACATCAAAGACACACTCATCTGTACTGAGCTGCTAAACACCTCAAATGATATGGTGGAAGTGCTGATAATCAAAATAGAGATTATAAATGTAGTTATTGTCCTTGTATATAAGTCACCGGAGGCAAACCCTCAGCAGTTTAAAGACCAACTACTGAAAGTAGAACACTGCTTGGAAAACCTCACAAATCCAGCTCCGAACATCATCCTGCTTGGGGACTTCAACCTACGGCACCTGAAATGGAAGCACCTGGCTAATACAGTAATATCAGAAAGAATACCAGGAAGTAGCCTTAATGAACAGGCACATGCAAATGACCTGCTACGGATGTGCGACAGGTTTGCCTTAAACCAGCAAATAGTAGAACCAACCAGGAAGGAGAACACGCTGGACCTCATTTTCACTAATAATGATGAATTGATCAGGAACATAATGATTACAAATACCTGTTACTCAGATCACAACTTAATTGAAGTTATGACAACCATGGGGAATAGACCTTCAAAACCAGTCCAGATTCCCGGTGGAGGAGATTTCAGCAAATTCAACTTCAATAATAAACAGATAAACTGGGAGCAAATAAACCAGGACTTCACAGAAATAAACTGGGAAGAACAGCTAGGAAATGCGAACCTGAACCAGTGCCTGGAAAAAATAAGCTCAGTAGCACTAGAAATATGTACAAACCGCATCCCCCTAAGAAAAAAGAGGAAGAGATGCAGATTGGAACGAGAACGTCGTTCCCTATATAGGCGAAGAAAACGAATCGCGGTACAACTTGAGAGTCGCACCCTATCTCAGGAACGGCGAAGAAGGTTAGGTAGCGAAATAGGAAAAATTGAACTCAAGCTACAAGAATCATACAAAACGCAGGAGAGGGAAAGAGAGCAAAAGGCCATCAGTGAAATAGAGAGAAACCCGAAATATTTTTTCTCCTATGCAAAATCAAGATCAAAAACCACATCTAGTATCGGGCCCCTGCGAAAGGAAGATGGAACTTTCACCGATGACAACAAAGAAATGAGCGAGCTACTGAGGAAGCAATACGACTCTGTCTTCAGCGAGCCATTAAACGCACTAAAGATCGATAACCCAAATGAATTTTTCATGGATATGATACCAACATCAAATCATATATCAGACGTCACCCTATCCCCACTGGATTTTGAAGAAGCCATAAACAGTATGCCTATGCACTCCGCACCAGGCCCGGATTCTTGGAACTCCATATTCATCAAGAACTGTAAAAAACCACTATCGCAGGCCCTTCACATTCTGTGGAGACAAAGCCTAGATACTGGCGTTATTCCTGATATACTAAAAACAGCAGAGATAGCACCACTTCATAAAGGAGGAAATAAGGCAGAGGCAAAAAATTACAGACCGATAGCACTAACATCGCACATCATAAAAATTTTGAGAGAGTGCTAAGAAGTAAGATCACAAAATACATGGAATCACAGCATCTCCATAACCCCGGACAACATGGTTTCAGAACAGGGCGCTCTTGCCTGTCGCAGTTGCTGGACCACTATGATATGGCATTAGATGCTATGGAAGACAAACAAAACGCTGATGTAATTTACACAGATTTCGCAAAAGCTTTGATAAATGTGACCATGGTGTTATTGCCCATAAAATGCGCTCAAAAGGAATTACCGGAAAAGTAGGCAGATGGATCTACAATTTCCTGACCAACAGAACCCAATGTGTAATAGTCAACAAAATAAAATCCAACCCGTCAACCGTTAAGAGCTCAGTCCCCCAGGGTACTGTGCTTGCTCCAGTACTTTTTCTCATCCTCATATCGGACATAGACAAGAACACAACCTATAGCACTGTATCATCCTTTGCAGATGACACTAGGATCTTCATGAGAGTAGGCAACATAGAGGACACGGCGAACCTCCAGTCAGATGTAGATCAGGTCTTTCTATGGGCTACAGAAAATAATATGGTGTTTAACGAAGACAAGTTCCAGCTCATGCGCTATGGAAAAAATGAAAATATAAAAACGGAAACCACGTACAAAACTCAGGCAAATCATAACATAGAACGAAAAGGCAATGTAAAGGATCTGGGTGTACTCATGTCGGAAGACCTTACCTTTAAAGAACACAATAAAGTAGCCGTCACAACTGCAAGAAAAATGACAGGTTGGATAACAAGAACTTTTCACACTAGAGATGCTATACCGATGATGACACTTTTCAAAACGCTTGTGCTCTCTAGAGTGGAGTACTGCTGCACAATGACAGCCCCTTTCACTGCTGGTGAAATTGCTGACCTGGAGAGCGTGCAGAGATCCTTTACTGCTAGAATCCACTCGGTAAAACATCTAAACTATTGGGACCGACTAAAGAGCCTAAATCTGTATTCCCTTGAGCGCAGGCGGGAGAGATACATAATAATTTACACGTGGAAAATATTAGAGGGGCTGGTCCCAAACCTGCACACAGAAATAACATCACATGAGACCAGAAGACATGGCAGGATGTGCAGAATACCCCCGTTGAAAAGCAGAGGTGCAACTGGTACTCTGAGAGAGAACTCTATCAACATCAGAGGCCCGAGACTGTTCAACACGCTTCCACTACACATAAGGGACATAACTGGCAAACCCCTCACAGTGTTCAAGAGAGAACTGGATAAGCACCTCCAAAGGATACCTGATCAACCAGGCTGTGACTCATACGTCAGGCTGCGAGCAGCCGCGTCCAACAGCCTGGTTGATCAGTCCAGCAACCAGGAGGCCTGGTCGATGACCGGGCCGCGGGGACGATAAGCCCCGGAAGCACCTCAAGGTATCCTCAAGGTATCAAGGTAAGGGTACTGCTAACCGACACCAAGCTACCAACCAACACTGCTAAAGCTGAACCCTCGGGATGTGTCCACTCACGAGGGCGAAGCAGGGGGTACCACCAAACACAAATAACCCTAATATAAAGGGGAGGGACACCAAGGCAGCCCCCCCCCCCACCACCAGACAAAAAGAAAAGAAAAACCTCGCAAGAGGACAGTGTACCCAGAGGGAACAAAGCCGGCCGCTGTTATAGATGAAAACTAGCTACGCAGTATCCCGTGCCCCTACTAGTGCAAAAAAACTACCACTTACCCCAAGGCAAACAAAGGAGGAATCCTCCAAAACACTCGGGGCGGTCAATTGCCAAGCAGCGAAAGACCAACAAAGGTAGACCCAAGGTGACTTGTGGAAGGTAACCCCAAGCCCTTACGGCAGTACTTAAAAGGAACTTAGGGAAAGGAGCCCTAAGCGCATGCAGCCCGAGTACCTGTGAATATAACTCCCAGCTCACACACCACTGAAGAGAAGTACTGAACCCAGGCAAAGCACAAAGATAATCTGGAGTTGGACCCACAACAACTAAGTCTTATCCCATCAGCTGAGGAACTGAAGGTGTGGATCACCGGCGCGAGGGTCTGGGGTTCCCCTTTTCCCCTCTTGGGGAGGGAGGAGCTGCGCAGACGTGCAGCGCGGCTTGTATGAAGTCGTGCTTGTTTGCTCGTTTTCCCTTGGGAGAGTTCTGTCCACTTGTCTAGTTATTTTTGTCAGTTTCACCAGGATAGGGGATTGTTTTGGGGAGCTTACCTTTCTGGGTGCCTGTCCCAGTTGATGGCAGATATAGAATGCTCCAAAATCACATGTGCATTTCTATAAGCCATTGCTCCTCGTGCCTCTCTGAGGGGGCCAGGTTCTGGCCGTGGTCCCCGGTAGACCTAAAACTTCATCCACATCGACTGATGCCAAAAGTTAGGACTATCCTTATCAGCCTGGATAGCTCCGGGGAGCCACAGGGGCTCCCCCCAGAAAATTCATAAGTGGGGGCAATAAGAAGTCGAGGTGTCACTGTACATCCAAATTCCTAGCTCTGTAAATATATTTCACTGCTTATTATGTTCAGTATATTAAACAAATACAAATTTTATTCATGTACTAGTCAATAAATATCCACTTATACTTGCCTGTAAAATGTGAAGTTTGTGAAAATTGGCAAATAACTTTTCATCAAATGGGGTCCCAGTCGTGCAATGCCACTTTATTAACAACATCTCCAGTGCTACCATACCCTCAGTCACAGCTAAATGTAGCTCTTGTCCCTGCCAGAAAGGTAACATTAGATTAACGATACAAAAATATTAATTTATAAACAAGTTTTTCTTCCTTTATATAAATCATTAAATCCGTAAATAAGATTCAATATAATATGGAGTTGGCTCAAATTTTGCCATTATGTTATTTAGCTCACAAAGGTGGTGGTACACCATTAAAAAAATTATAAATGCAATTTCCACAAATTGAATAGTTTTGGTTCTTGCCTGTCCATATAGTCTGCTATTGGCTCTATCCAGAGTATGGGTTTAATTGCTTTGTTGTGGGGGCAGTGCTGCCACAGTCTAGAGTGGTTATCTTGTGGGCAATTGGGTTCCTATCTAGAACACCATTTGGTACCCTATATAATGCACAGAATGTACCTGGTAAGGCTTTGAGCTTAAGTAAATGCACTAATTGCCTATATTTTGTGCAGAAGTGAATATGTTCTAGTATGACCCAGCAGAGACAGCTCATAAAGTTATCATCTCTGCCAGCAAAAATCATCTCCCTGCCCCGAGTGCACTAACTACCAACCATGGGCGAGCAAGACCTTGATGTGGGGAGCTCACGAGATAAATACAGTAACTGAGAAATAAAACTCCTATATATACAACAGGTCAAAGATGCTGCAGATGAAATTATATTTTACCTTCTGTCCTCTTGGAGGAAAGAGCATAGTTTGAGTGGCAAATGTAATCAGCATTTGACAAGTCTGTCTTTGAAGATTATTACTTGATCCCTGAAGAAGTTTTTTCACACCATCTGGTTTCCTGCCAAATACAGTAAACATTAATACAGTACTGTATTATAGCAATGAAATAGATGAAATAATTATAAAATAGATGCTTCAATAATGAAATTAGTAAAATAGTAAAATATGTGCATCAAGCCTCAACCCTTCCCCACACTCATGACAACCAGAGTCAGGAGAGTTATATTACAACACAACAGGTACAGGGTACAAGGCTAGTAGGTACAGCTTAAACAGCCACACCTCAAGGGCCCCATAATCACTGTCAGGTAAGCACCTGTCCTTACAGGCTCGAAGGGTAATTTAAATTGTCATTAGGCAAGGAAATTGTTGAAGCCAGCTGCTGAAGTGAGGCTTCAGCAGCTGGCAGTCAAAACTAACTTTGCCTCATGAACTGTACAATAATTTTAAGTGTTAATTTTAGTGTTGTGCGAGTATAGGTTACGTAAATTGTCAAGAATTCTTAACTTCAAGATGTGTGGCATCAATCAAGACGACAAACAACAACAAGGTAAGTTGAGGTTTCTAGTTAAATATTTTATAATTATATGTGGCAAGGAAATTCAAATTATGTTGTTTGTGGTATAAAAATAGTTGGAAATGGTCACTTTTGGAATCAAAGGTGAAAAAATATGTTAATCAGGAAAACGTGATAATTGGGCTGGGGGTCCTTCCCATGTAGTCCGGATTAGCAAGTGGAGACAGTATCAATATCAGAGTATTTGTGGTTTTATAGTATCAAGTGTTGGCATAATATAATAATCTGGTACCCATATCGGTCAAAATACAGTATTGGTATTGATACACTTGTGAGTGTAACAGTTGTACAATAATGATGTAGAGGAAAGAGGATATGGTTAAAGCTTTACTCTAAGTAATTTTTTGTTTCTTTTCCTGCATTACTCTCTTATTTTTCCATGGGCTCATGTCTCTATCCCATGAGAACGGAAAAGTGAGATATATAGCAAAAGCCAACAACTGACCTTTCCCAGGATTAAACCCACAACAATCATAACAACCAGGATCTGTTTACTGGTAGGTGAACAGACGTAAAACTTGCCAAGACATCTCGTCCTGCTTGGAAACCAAATCCAAAACCAATTGGCTGTGAGCCGACTTATGACCATTGCAACATGTTCTAACCTGCACATATATAAACAAGAAATTGAAATGTATAAAAAAATTGTATACCTTGTTTTAAGGAGATAAATAGACCTGATAAAATATGCATCTACTTTGGATAGATGTTTATAGGCAGCAACCACATGAAGAGCGTCCTCCATCTCGTTTCCTTCATCATGAGACAATATGTTTTTAACATCATCTGCAATAATAATAAACATTAGGAGCATTAAAGGACAATTTAAAAAACTGCATTGAATGTAATGAAACACCATTTTTTTGTTGAGATCCGAAGCTCCCGGATCTATACCGGGCTGATGTGTATATATTACTGTGGCAACAGTCAACGAGGAAATCTAAGCCTACCAGGGACCAGAGCCAGAACCTGGCCCCCTCAAGAGAGGCACGAGGAGCAATGCCTAAAGACACCCCCATGTAATTGGAAGCAGTCTTTGTCTGCCATCTACCAGGTCAGGCACCCAGAAAGGTACGAATTCAAAAACAAACTACTGCTGATCAAATAAATTGCAAACCGAAAGCCGAACTAGCAACAGAACTCCCCAATCAAAACCAAGGAAACAAGTATGACGTCACCACAAACGCCGCCTATCCGTCTGCGCAACCCCCCCTCCCTAGGAGGGGGGAAGGGAGGGGAGTCCCAGACCTCCACGCCGGCAACTATCCTCAGTCAGAGGTTGAGTATCAAAAAATGCGAAAAACCGCCAACAGGAGGGAGGGAGGGATGCCGGGGTGCCTCCAAGTCTCACCCAGAAAATGGCGTTTCATTACATTCAACACTGGTTTTCTGTGTAGAGCCCTCGGCCCGGAGCTACACCTAACCAAAGACAAAGAAAAGAGGGACTTACCCGCCAGGAGGCGGTCGTCACTCGCTCCTCAACTCGAAGTCGAGACAAATGGCTGCAACCTGCGACCCAAGGCTACACACGCCTGAGAAGGTCCAAGAACATGAAGGAGATACCATGCAGCCAGGAACCTGTTCGACCTCCATAAGCCCCCGTGCCCAAATGTCAGCCCAGGACATACCTCAAAACAGCAGCCAAAGCCGCAAACTTACGAACGTCGTGGGCACTGGGATAGACTGCAGGCTGGCTGGACTAAATAATCTGCGGACGACCTGGGAGAACCGCACCTTGGAACAGGGAAGAAGGGAAACCGGGTCCACCCAAAGCGTTCCCCTGCCACGGAGGCCGTGCGCCAGATACCGGCGAAGAGTCACAACTGGACAAAACATGATGCACCCCCGGCCGAACCAACCAAGCATCAACAACCCAAGGACCCCTTCGGAAAGCAAGCAGACCGATTCTTCACCATAAAAGAAGACGGCTGCAAACGAATGAAATGTCCACCAGGACTGAAAGAGCAGAAACCCGTGCCGGAGGAGGCATTAAGCTCCCCGACCTGACCCCCCAGAGCCAATGCCCTCAAGAAAAGAGCCTGAGAAAAACAGTCCTGAACCGAGGGGGCCACCACAAACGAGGAGGAGAGAGAAAAGAGAGCACCCGGTCCAACGACAGGATGGCTCAAGCGGCACATGAGCAGGCCGAAGGTGAAACAACGTCGAGAACGCTTGCGGATGGAGCAGAAGAGACATCCACCCCTGAAGCAAAGCTGCAGCGGCTCCGCCAGCACCGCACGAAACGAGGCGACAGTATTTGGCACAAGATGACGGTCCTGAAACAACTAGTCGAGAAAGGACAAAACAACCCGATCAGATCGAAGACAACCTACGAAGAGACAAAAATTGCCGAAAGGACCGCCAGGAAATTTCATACTGC
>WNGS01154542.1:0-10164 GCA_020271785.1 Procambarus virginalis
TAATGCTTTTTACGCTACCGCTTGCAGGCGGCAGGGGGGAGAGAATGACTGAACTGAGACAAAATGAATGGGAGGGTTTTGTTAGTGGACTTAACCTGCATACTCCCCTGGGCAAAGCCTGGAAAGGCATAAACAAAATTATTGGTAAAAATAGCAGACAAGTTTCACACCCAAACCCGCAACAGAAAGCTAATCAGTTAATTGCAAAATGGGCTCAGGTTTCCAGCCTTGGAATGCTACCAGCTAGCACTAGGGAGAAATTGCAGGAGAGGTCCACAGACAGAAATTCTCTCATAAATTTCATGTTGAGCAAGCAACATGATGAATGTGATGTTCCATATACAGATTATGAATTGGATGCAGCCCTCTCCAGGGGCAGTAGCACTGCTCCTGGTGAGGACGGTATCACCTATGATATTCTAAGACTCCTACATCGTGTACCCGGTAACCCATTATTAGAATTGTTTAATGCCAGTTATGTCACTGGGCAGTTGCCAGTATCATGGACCACCAGTCTTACGGTACCTGTACCGAAGCCTGGCCAACCTGATGCTTTCCGTCCCATCTCACTGACCAGTTGCATGTGCAAAACCTTTGAGAGAATGGTGCTTAATAGATTATTGTATAGAGTTAAAGAGCACATGTCACCTGATATCAATGGTTTCACACATGGTAAAAGTGTACACAATTGTATCACAACCTTTCTCACTGTTCATGGAGATAAAAGGCACAAGTACACAACATTTCTTGATTTAAAAAATGCCTTTGATATTGCTAATAGGAAGTGATTATGTACGAATTAGCGAGAATGGATATAGGGGGACATTTATTACAATGGATACGAGGCTATCTTACCAACCGGAAGTCCTCTGCACTGTTCCAAGGCTACAAGAGTGAAACTAAAGTAATGCAACTAGGCACCCCACAAGGAGGAGTACTCAGTCCTACCTTGTTTAATGTTCTAATTAATGCTTTACTAAAATCAATTCCAGCTAGTCCGGCAAACATCACTATCAGCTATGCAGATGACATCCTTGTACATACTAAAACCCACCGTGAAATGCAAACAGTCTTAAATTGTATACATACAGCTTGTGAGAGCCTTGGTCTTGTAATCAACGCTGCTAAAACTAAGGTATTTAACAGACAAATTGGCAACCGCAAAAGTGGACCACGAAAACTCAAGATAGATAATATACCAATAGACTATGTCTCTTCTTTCAAATACCTTGGAGTCTATGTCCCTTGTACCTCAACTGCAGTCAATAAGTTACATCAACAATGTAGAGACAGACTCAAGGCTCTCAGAACTGTAGTGGGGTACAGCCCGAAATATGGTGTTAATATTAGAATAGCAAGAATGATGTATTTAGCGTACATAAGGTCTCTGATAGACTATCATGCACCAGCTTTGGTCCTGCAAAATGGCAAAAGTATTGATAGACTTGAAAAAATGCAAAATGAAGCACTCAGAATTATACTTGGCTGTCCATAACTACCAAAGTTCTCAACATGCGGAAAGAATTAAATATACTTAGCATTAGAGATAGAATATTTGAAATTAATCTTATGATGGGACTAAAGCTTCTGCGTGATAACAAAAACAACATTGTGTCAGTTGCTCTGTTAGAACACATACGAAATGGAACTAGCGAGTCTAAGTGGATTCAAAGAACAGCCACTCATATTAAAATGATGGGACTGCATGATGTATATACAGATGAAAGAGTTCAGCACTTCCTTCCACCCTGGCAGATAGTACCTTTTGACATCCTGACCCCTGCATACCCCACCAAGAAACTAATCACAAACAACCCTCATGCTCAGCTTGCTGCTAAATTAAGCACCATAGAACACATTCACAATATACAAGCTGAAAACAACATTGCACAGACAATATACACTGACGGATCACTCAATACAGCTACAGGGAGGGCAGGAAGTGCTGTTATTGCTCATCAGCCCGATGGCAGCACAATTGAAAGGAATATCCGAATTAGTAACTGGGCGTCCACTATGCAAGCCGAGTTGGTAGCGATACTGGTAGCACTCGAAATTATTGACAACACTGAAGTAGACAGCTTAATTATTTCTGACTCCCTTTCCTCACTACGAGCAATAAACAGTTTGCAATCAAGTAATAACGTGCTTGTCTTGGAAGCTAGACGTAGATATATAAGAATACTTAGCAAGAGGGTAAATATAAAAATGTTGTGGATTCCTTCTCACATTGGCCTGCAGGAACATGACAAAGTTGACGCCCTTGCTAAGGCTGCAGTAAATAAAGACAGTGTTGAACGGAATCTTGAGTTATCAAATAGGTCCCTTAAAAGTGTCATTAGACGAGAACTCCTGGATGGATTTGAAGAAAGTAGAACTGTGCAAACTGGAATTAGCAGGTCCATTGTTCATCACATTGAAATGTGTGAAGTAAAACATGTGTATGGGGCAAGTAATAAAGTCAGTAGACTAACAGATGTTGTCACAGCTCGTATAAGACTTGGCTACAAGTATCTCTGGCAGTTCGGCTTGTATAGGGATCTAGATGAAGTAAAGTGTAAAGTGTGTGGACAAAGACAGGGACACACACTAGAACACTATATCTTGGATTGTAGTAAAATTGAGCCATTTAGAGATAGATCTAAACTCACTCTGTATGATATGGCAACCTATCTTATTACCATGGGAAAATTACCTGAAATACTTGCACTGTATCCACATTTCGCTTCCAGTAGATGAACGACATACGAGATTCAGAAACAAGTAGTGTATTTTGAAGACTAACAAGAAACAGAAGCTCCCCTATGACTCTGTAATGTCCCCATTGGTCAAACTATTATGTATTAGCGATAAGACCTACCATTAATGTATGATGACTTACTGTAAATATGTAGCTCTTGAAATAGCACTTTCTCTGTAACTAGCTGACATTGTAACTATAAGGTGTGAAGGATAGATGAAATTGTTTATGTAATAATCTAAGATGAGGTCTGATAAAGACCTTTTGTGCCCTCTGTAATGCTTTTGCGCTACCGCTCACAGGATGAGTATGGGGTGCACAATAAACTAGCCGCCTTCGGCGGCAACAATCAAAATCAATGGACAATAAACTAGCCGCCTCCGGCGGCAACAATTCAACAAATTCCATATACTACATTACTCAGATCACAAACTCATCGAAGTGCAAATTAACATCAATACTCGTCATGTGTCCAAGAAGATTAACAAGCGAGGAGACCTATACAATACATTTAATTTTAACAATATGAGGATTGACGAGGAAAAATAAACAGAACTAGCAAACATTCAACGCGAAACCGCCTTACTAAGTAACGACTCCCACGTAAGGAATAGAACAATTGACTGGCGAAGCATACACAATCTGCTTGAAATATGTTCCTTTGTTGTAGGCCCCCCCCCCCAAAAAAAAGAGGACCAACTTAAAAAGGGCACGCAGACACTACAGAAGGAAAAAAAAACGGAAATGCTTAAGCAAACACGACTATCCCAACAAAGACAAGGAAATTTAAACAAGAACACAAATAGAGAAGGAAGCTGAAGCGATCATACCAGACTGAAGAAATTAAACTGGAACAGACAGCTATACAACAAATAATGGACAATCGAAAATATTTGTTTCACCTAAGCAAAATACAAATATAAAACTTGTACCAGTATTGACTCTACAAGCGAAGGTTGTGGGTCCAATACTAAGAGGACAACGCAATTAATGAACTCCTAAATGATCAATATGAGGCTATGTTTAGCACCTTAATAAATAACATGAAAAGTGGAAGATCCAGACAGCGTCTTTGTGAACGATATCCAAACCTCTGACTCCTGGAATTCAATACTTATAAAATAATGTAAAGTGCCAGAGGCATGAGCGCTCGCTCAGTGCGAGACAAACTGGGACACAGGGTGGGATCCCAGAAGCACTTAAAGTAGCAGATATAGCTACACTACAAAAGGGAAGAAGCAAAGCATCGGCTAAAAATGATAGACAGTCAAATCAACATTACACATAACAAAATTTGAAAGAGTGAGTAGGAGTCATATCTCCAATTTTATGGAGAACAATGACATTCACAACTCTGGTCAACATAGTTATTCTGAAGTTATCTCGAGATGATTTTAGGGCTTAGCGTCCCCGCGGCCCGGTCCTCGACCAGGCCTCCTTTTTTGTCACACACCCCCAGGAACCAGCCCGTAGCAGCTGTCTAACTCCCAGGTACCTATTTACTGCTAGGGAACGGGCATCAGGGTGAAAGAAACTCTGCCCATTTGTTTCCGCCTCCACCGGGGATCAAACCCTGAACCTCAGAACTACGAATGCGAAGCGCTGTCACTCAGCTGTCAGGCTTCTACATAGCTTTAAAACACAGCTTTAGTCGGGAAGATCATGCCTTTGGCAATTACTCAACCACTATGAATAAATCACGGAAGCATTAGAAGGAAAACCAAAATGCAGATGATGTACATAGACTTTTGCAAAGGCATTTGATAAATGTGATCATGGAGCGATAGCACATAAAATGGGATCAGTAGAAATAACAGGAAGAGTAAGGCGATAGATATTCAGCTTCCTGTCAAACAGAATATAAAGAGAAACAGTCAATCAAACAAAATCAAGTCCAAGCGCAGTAAACAAACTGCCCTCTGCACCACCTGCTTTTTATCATAATAGATAGAGATCAAAATACAGGTCACAGCTTTGTGTCATTCTTTGCAGACGATACATAAGGTCAGGACTACAAATTCTTCTGTAGAAGACACTGAAAAATTACAAGCCGATATTAATAGTCTTTGATTAGTCAGTGAAAAATTATATTTAACAGAGATAAATTCAAGGTACTTTGGTATGAAAAAAAAAGAACTTAAACGAGGTACAAGACACAATCAGATCTCATCACAGGAAGAGAACAACATGTAAAGAACATGGTAATTATGTTAATGACCTAACGTTTAGTGAGTATTACCAAACAAATATAATGACAGCCAGGAAAATTGTATGTAGAATTATGAGAACTTTCAAGTCGAGGGATACATCACAATGCTCCTACTGTTCAAATAACTGGTGCTGTCCCACCTTGAGTACTGTTCGATACTCACCCTTTCAGAGCAGGAGAGATTGCTAAAAATAAAGGAATACATAGAACATATACGGCACGCATAGACACGATAAAGCATCTAAATTTTGGGACCGTCTCAAAGTTCTCAAAATGGAGTTCTCTGCTTCATTTGCCTCTAGTTCTCTGGAAATGAGACAAGAGAGGTATCACATAATATATACATAGAAAATACAGGAAGGCCAGGTTCTCAAATTTACACAGTAGAATAACAACTTACTTGAATAAACGACATGGCAGGAAATGCAGAAGAGCCAGTGAAGAGTAAAGGTGCCATATGCACAGAGAACACTAAATGAACAGGAGGGTAGAAATAGCTTAAGCTACTCTATCCTTTTGAGATGTATCTTAGTCTCAATAAACTTACTTGAACTAGAACTAAATGAACATCAGAGGGCCACGACAATTCAATATCCTTCCAGCAAGTATAAGAAATATTACTGTATCAAAAGTAGATTCCCTCAAGAAGAAAAATAGCAAAGTTCTTGTAAGAAGTGCCAGACCAACCGGACTATGTGGACTGTGTAGTTTACATTTCACGATGTAAAATGTGAAACCTATACATAACTACTGCCACCTACAAAGGTGGATATGTGGGCCTACGGGCAGCTGCATGTAACAGCCTGTTGGACCAGGCATCACAAGGCAAACCGAGCTTGGGAAGTAGAACAACACCCAGAACCCACTCCAGATATACTCCAGGGAGTATGGCAATAAAAAAGAGGATTGTGTGAGAGTAATTATGGCAAGAAAGTAGGTTGTGTAGGAGGAGGGGAAGGGAATTATCAGGGGAAAGCACCAAGCAATTACGGCTATATTTATTTATTTATTTATTTATATACAAGAAGGTACATTGGGTTTGTGAGGATACATAGCATGGTATTTACAATCTTGTAAAACCACTAGTATGCGCAGCGTTTCGGGCAGTTGAAAGGTTATGTGGGGGGAGCTATAGCAAAAAAAAAAAAAAAAAAAAAAAAAAAAAAATTGTGAGAGTAGTTATGAAAAGAAAACGGATTGTGTGCGAGTAATTATGGAAAGAAAACAGATTGTGTGGGAGTAGTTATGGCAAAGTGAATTGTGTGGGTGTGTAGCTTAAAACCGTATGATAAAAGCCTTGGATGCGATAATGGTGACGACTCGCAGAAATAATGGTGATGGAATGGAAGGGGGGGGGGTATAGCCGGAATGCTTGTGGAGAGAGGGTGGGATGGGGGGTTGAGACGAGAATGTGGGGGGGGAGGGGGCTGATAGGGCAGGAGAAGGGTGGTAGGGATATGAGGAGGGGCACAAGCTTGGGGGTTTTGGCAGCACTTGGCACCATGGAGGCTGCAGGTGTTCTCAGTGCCAACTCTGCCTCAGCCGGCGACGCCACGGAACGAGAACACCAATCTCGGCCTTCTCACTCGTCGTCGTCAACCATCCTCCTCGGGACCTCCCTCCAAGGGTACCGGCGTTCAAGTTGTCAAAGGTGGATGGTGAAGTCCAAGGAATCTTAAGGAAGCAGTCAAACGTGTGCTGAAGAAGGACATTATAGTATACTGTACACATTGGAAAGGCCAGTGGAGTTAACATCGAGGTTCGAGGGGGGGAAGTTGAGGCTTGAGAGGGTCGTCGATTAAAAAAAAAAAAGGTGGCGGTGGTGAAGGTGAGGTTGACATCAGGGCTACGATTTGTTTTGGTAAAAAACTATGAAAATAATGAGAGAGAAAGCTATACATATTCGTGCAAGAGACTTTTACTACAAACTGTGGGATAACGCTAGAGTTAATAAAGAGGGGGTAAACCTGAAAAGTATATACCGTGAGTAATATTGTTTCTAACGAATCGAAGTAACCAGCTCAAGAATTCCTGTCATTACCTACCCGGTACTACTCAGCGTTGAGGAATTACAACTTGCGTACCCGCATCAGTACGTTTTTTAGGCTCCTCGACTACACATGTGACAGATTGAGTCAACTACCCCCTAGTACCACACTACAGTTCTTGTTGCGAACACCTCATCCCCCCAACCAAACAATTCTTCACGCTGCTCCATACATATCTAGTAGAGTATCTTCCAGTTAATAACATCACTTTCCCACGCCACAAAAACCAACTGTAAAACTTACAACACCACAAATACCAGCACCAACACCGCCCCAGGCCACCTGCTGAGTGAGGAGATAGCACCCAGCTTGACCAATGAAGGTGAGTGCGGTACGAGGCCCCTGCACCCCACGGGGTAGGGCCACCCACGCCCCCTGCCACGTGCTGGATCCGTACTCCTCCCCGTCCACCACCACCACTACCACCGCCACCATCACCACCCCCAGGTAGCTTTGCCTTTCTCTGCTCTTGCTAGTGCTGGCAACTTGCTCCTCTGCTACTGCGACTACTGCCGCTACTCCTGCTGACCCCCACTGCTGCCAGTCACTTCGCCACTATAAACAAGTAGGAAGGCTTCTATTTCCGTATATCGACGTTAAGTAAAGTAACCATATTCTATCGTTGCACTAATAGTTTTGCATGGCATGGGGCTAAACAAATTATTCTTCCAACTAGTGGTAAGAATTTTGCTATCCGAGATGCGTATCATACATGTACTGGAGAAGCCGGTAAGTGATAACATACAGAGATGAAGTCACAATAACCTGACTGAAAACAGATAACGCAACGCACCCATATGGAAATTTAAAGTGGCGATGTTTCGGTCCGTCTTGAACCCTTGTCAAGTCTAAAAAAACATACAGGAATAAGTCATGTACAAGGCGAGAAAGAATGCGGGGACTTACAATGACTTCCTTTCCCTGTATCTACTAGTTTCGACTTGGTAGCGTCCAAGATGGGCCGAAATGTCGTTAGTTCCATTGCTGACATTTATTCCAACGTCCAGACTATAGCCTCCCGAGTACACTACGGCCCTCAGCAACTTGAAATATATAAATAATAAAAATTATTTGTAAGGCAGTCTGTAAAAATTAATACTGTTATATATTCCGTTTTGGAATTCTCTCTAATGTTTATTATAGACTTGTGTACAAAGTTACAAGTTGAATTTGTGTTCGACCTTTATTGATGGCTACAAAGGTCTAATTTTAATTTCTTTGATTTGTTTTGCTGAGCTCCTTTCCAAAGGTGTGTTAATTTTCCTTACTGTGTGCCAAAAAATTGTGAAAATTCCAATTTCATGTAAAATGAAGTAAAATTTCTGTAAATAATATTAACACAAAAATAACCTGAATGGAATAAATAGCCTGTTTCTTTTCTGACGGGGAAGCATGTTTCGTCCCCCTCACCAAGTTCGCGTTTTGGACGCGTTTAATATTTCTGATATTTCAATTGTAAGTTATTATAAAACGTTAACATATTTAGGAATGTCAATTAGGCCTACGTACGTCAATCATAATAATTCTATTACGAAACGCCAAAATATTTACGAATGTCAACTAGGTCGAATGTCAACCATAATACTGCGTCAAATATACTTAATAATTCCGAGTGTTATATTCATGTCCTGTAGCGCAGCCGCCTCACATCCAAGGGACCCCTGATGCAATCTCCGGGCAAGGCAGAAACAGTTGGGCACTGCACGTTTCTTACAGTAGTGCGCATTATAATGATTATGGAACTGCCGAAAGACTTATATATAAAGTTACTTGGATGGAGAAATGGGTAATTCCTTGTGTTCAAAGTGACACGCCTGATATAAATAACTTGACAGGATCTTACTTAGTTGCATATTGATGGCAAGACCCATTCGCCTTGACCTCAAAATAATATTTTATCTCCCGGTTGTTTTGCCTTTCGATCAATTTTTTCGTAGAGTTATCAGTAAAAACGATGGAAAAGTAGAATAGGTTGTTGTTGTTTAAGATTCGCTACCTGGAACAAAGTTCCAAGTAGCACGGGCTATGGTGAGCCCGTAAAAGCAGAATAGGAAATATCAAGATAAAGCTGATAGCCAAGTACAATTATGGAGTATTGAATTGTTATCGCATTTAAATAATATATCGAATTACTTGACCGGGGATAATTTAGATTTTTGAGCGAAACTATTGTATCAAGATTTTAAATAATATTAGAAAAGTTTGCATGTTCGTGAGCTAACAAAAAAAATGTTGTACCCCTAATCTAATCTTCCAGTGCATCGAGTAATTCATTTTTTTTAATAAACTAATCCTAAATATTGTATTATAGGTTGGGCATCTGTGTCATCTTCGTCCTTATGTATCTTCATTCTCTTTTGATGTTCATCTTTTTCCGCCTATCTCATTCTCTGTTTCCCTACTCTTATTCCTCCTCCTCCTGGGTCAGACGGGGTGAGGCGTAGAGTGTTGATGATCTCACCCACATAAGAAGCAAAGATGCTGATGCAGTACTATGAAAAACAACTCCCATGATGAGGTCACTACTGACCTTATTTACACCAGCGATTTTTACTGGTGTTCTTAATATTAGCATACTGTTAAAGTTTTGCCTTATGAACTATTAGCAGCAAATTTTACTTCAATCACTCAAGGACAAAATTTTCACAAATTTCGAGAACCTTTCAAATTTTGGTGAGGGGTAAAAAGTTATAAACATCGGGAGTGCTATTTGTCAAATATAGATACTGTTCTTAAAAGATTCCCCCATTTTGCACCCGTAAGATAACGTAAGATTTTAAGGGTTGACAGATGTTAATCTTCTTGTTTGAGGAGCTGTTCACTTGAGACAGTTAAGCAAGTCCCAGCTGTGTCACTAGTGACAGGATGAACAACCCAGCGGGTTTTCTTCCTATTGGGGAGTGTTGTACATGCTGCTATGGCAGTATGTCCACTCACAGGATGAGTGGCGCTGCCCAATAAACTCGAACCTCGGGGCAAAATTTAATTTAAATTTAATCGGAATGGTTAATTATTAAGGTCACCACAATCACTGACCAATCAGCAAGTATACTTTGGGCATATACTTTGGGTATACTGAAGTCAAATTTCCAGCATGGAACCGTAATAGTCACCAAATGATCACCAAATAATTACCAAATGATTTAACTGTCAACACCTCATTGCTT
>WNGS01154564.1:45866-62192 GCA_020271785.1 Procambarus virginalis
ACGGTCGGTTACAGTGATGAGTTGTTACATTCTTGTACAAGAGTTACAAGAGTTAACTCTTGTACAAGAATGTAACAACTCATCACTGTAACTGTAACTCACACTGATAGGAGGAAGGCCAAGGGGACAGGCTACCCTTAAGGGCAGGAAGTTTGTTACCAGTAACAGAAGACCAACGCTGCCAAAAGGCATGGATTCAGGAATGAATGACTGGGTAGAAATCTGAATAAGGAACGCCTTTGCGGAAAATAGGAAAAGTGCGGATGGCCTCCTTAGTGGCAGAGTCCACACACCCTTAACACCAACATGGCTGGGAACCCAGCAAAACTCGACTGTTAAATCCACAGGAGACACGAAACCGCAAATGTTGAATTTCACCTACAACAGGATGGATATGATTAAATGACTCCCGAGCCATGAGGGCATTGCAAGAGTCAACTACAACGACAAAGGAATGTTGACAGTGAGAAAGCAGTTGCCAAGATCACACACAATTGCATAAAGTTCAGCCTTGAAGATGCTAGTCTCTGGGGGCAGGCGACACACACGTGTGGTCAGGAAATACAACCGAGTAGCCTACACCGTCAACAGACTTAGACCCATCTGTGAAGGCTGCAATGGAGCAGGAGTGTGATGAAGTGTGCAAGTAAATGGCATTTCAGAACCAACTAGGAGAGATACAAGCCTTTGCCATGAGGGTCAAGGTTTTATAAAACTTTGGAAGTGGGACCCTCCACGGGAAAAAGGCTGGAACGACACTAGGAGAAATATTGCTAACTTGAACTGGGAGAGAGTCTTGCAAGTGAGACAACTGTACAGAAAAAGGAAGTCAGTGAAAGGGAATAGGGCCCACAGGAGGGGTAACAGTCATGACATAACACACAACAGTCTACACGACATAAGCTAGTGAGAATGTTGTAGGGACTGTACAAGGTAGTGAAGACAGTAATGATCATGACGATCCTGTAGAGACAAGATGCCAGTTTCAACATACAGGCTTAGGGTAGGGGATGAACGAAAGGCACCAGAGCCGAGGCGTAATCCAGTCTTTGAAAAGCTTCAAAATGACGAAGACCTGAACAAGAGGCAGATGAGTAAGCAGGACAGCCATAGTCAAGTTTAAACAGCACGAGAAAGGAATGTAAAAAGACAAGTGTGCGTTATCAGCTCCCCAGGACATATAGGGCAAGACCTTAAGTTTAGGGCATTAGAGCATTCAACTCTGAGGTAAGAGATATGGGGGCAACCCAAGACAAACAAGAGTCAAAGACAAACCCCATTAGTTTAGCAGAATCTTTTGTATAAAGAGGATTACCAAAGTGACAAAGGGGGCTGAAGAATGACCTGCTTCCAAGTAAAAGTCATAACACAAGTCTTGGTTGTTGAGAACATGAAGCCATGCTTGGTGGCCCAGGACGACAGTATCAATCACAAGTTGAAGCAGCTGTTGGAAGAAAGGCGAGTCATCACCTTGACAGCAGAGGGTAAAGATCTTCAACACAGAGAGCTGAGAAAATGCCAGAGGGAAGGGAGGAAAGAAGACTATTGAGGGCAACCAGGAAAAATAGTGCTCAGAACACTACCTTGGGGTACATCTTTCGTATTGTAAAAAAGAGGCTGAGTGTGTGGTACCAAGCCTCATTCTAAAGGAACGACTAGAGGGGAACCTTTGGAGGAAGAGAGGGAGATTACCACCAAGGCCTAAAGAGCAGAGTTGGGACAGAATATGGTATCTCCAGGTGGTGTTCTATGCCTTTTCCAGGTCAACAGGGACAGCAACAACGGACTTCTTTGCAGCAAAGGCAGTACAAATATAGACCAAGTTTACCAAGACATCAGTTGTGCTGTGACACTTGCAAAAGCCAAATTCAGAAGGGATAGGTGGTGATAGTGTTCTAAGAACCACATCAGACAGGTATTGACCATACATTCAAAAAGTTTGTAGATGCAACTTGTTAGGGCAATGGAGCAGAAGTGCTTATGGAATGTCTCTAAGAATACCTGGTTTCCAAACAGTAAGTACTGCATCAAACCAGTGTTTGCGGACTGATGACGACTCCCAGATACTGTTATAAATATTCAGTAATATTTAGTAAATACTGAAAGGTGCATGAAGATGATGAAACATTTCAATGAATCATCTGAGGCCACTACCGTAGAACTGCAGAAGATCAGGGCAAACTAGGGTTTCAAGTGAGAGAAGGGATTATTATAGAGGAGCTGGAGGTATGTGCTAAAATCTAAGGGATAAAATTCAAGAAGGGGTCTTGCGAGTAAGGATAGAGGGAAAAAGACGAGAACCAGAGCTAGCGGTTGAAAAGCATGAACCCAGTTCGCATGGTACCACAATCGGATCCGGCACACCAGAACCGTGTAGGTGAAAGACTGGCAAGACTGAAACAAACATACCCACCTCCTTACAGATTTTTTTCCAGATCTATGGGAGATGAGCGTCAACCATAATGGTGGAGACGTAAGATTTTCATCTTTCACGCTTATTCGTATGGATGGCCCTATGGGCCACCGCACGTGCCTTCTCCCCCCATAAAAATACTGTAACAAAAATCGGGGCATCTGTCTGCACCATTGCTTCTTCTAGCCTACATGCTTACAGCAGACAGCCCAAGCACAGTCTGAATTCCACCAGGAAATGCATTTCTGTATGCCATGGTAGAAACAGAGTGAGGAACAGAGCAAAGGCCAGTGTTGAATATAATTTCATGAAAAAAGGAGGGCTTGAGAGAGAGGCAAATCAGAAAGGTTTGAAATAGCAGCATGGAGGGCAAATATGCCAGTCAGCCTTGGCAAAGTGCTACCTAAGGAAGGAGAGGGAGAGGGTGAAAAGAGGAGAGAAGGATGGAAAAATGGTAACTGTTGTAAAGGTCTTCAAGAACTGCCAAGCAAAAACTAAAAAGAAGATGAGCAGAGCGCGATCAAGACAGGAAAGGGTGCAAGTGTGCGAGTCAACACGAGTTAGTTCACCAGAATTCAGAAAAGACAAGAGGACAAATGGTTCAAGACAGCGACCTCGGGTGTTTGTCAAAAGGAGCACAGGTTCCGGTAAGGAGTCCAACAAGTGTTTAAGATCAAGAAGAGAAAGAAGAATATTTGGGGGGGGGGGAGATAAATGGAACAGACTGTGTACCATTTTCTCACAAAGATACAGGCAGCAGAGGAATGAATGGGTGACTGAAAAAGTAGGGGGGACAAAGGGAATATTATTACAGATCAAGAGAGCAGTAGAGTTATGGGCCCCCAACAAAAGCTAGAGGGGAACAGAAAGGAATAATCACAAAAGCAACCAGAATGAGTGCAAGGCATCGGCTCCTGGAGACTTGCACAAAATGGCAAAACCCAAGAGATACAGAGAAAAAATAATACGAATGCAACAATGAACAGGGGGTCCTAGGGAGGATCAGGCTCAGCACCAGTGAAATCAGGATGTGGGGGCATAGGTAAATCAACCAGAGATGATACAGTCGAGAGGCTAGGAGGGGGGCAAAGGCAGACTGACAGTCCAGGGTGGAAGGAGGCTATCAAGGAAATAGGGAAGGACAAACAGTGGAGTGCACTTACTCAAAGACAGTGTTGGAGGGAGAATCAAGGGCCCCGGGAATCTCCATAGTGGGGTTAGTTGACTCCGCCACAGAGATGGGAGGAGAAGCAGGAACAGAGCCCGAGGTGATAAGCAATGGATGGATTGATGCCATCTTACCAGCTGAAAGAAAGATGGAGAGGAACCAGGTTTATGTATCTGACAAATAAAGGCATGCCAGCAACAATGTCCTGTGCCACGGCCACTTATAGTCTCAGGTGAGCAAGAACGAGTGAGGACAACATGAGGACAACCAGGAGGGTCAGGTGTTGTGGAGGGTCAAAAAACAGATGGGAGGGCTGGGAAAGGAAGGGAAGGAGGGGACAAAACAAAAGAGGGAGGTCTTTGAGAGGCGACACTGAAATGAACAGCAGAAGACTGGGAGGGGATGGTGAAAACACCAGGCAGCGAATCGTGAGGAAAATCTTGAGTCAGAATAGAGACGAGTGGAAGACTGAGCTAGTGGAGGTATTGGAGTCTAAGGTCTGGAAATGGTTATAGAATTGAGAAAAGGGATAAAATGTTGGGAGAAGTGTGACGCAACACACGAGCACAAGTCATGTCGGATAAAAAGTTAACTTGGTGTCTTGCCTCTGAAAAAAATCCAGTCATGATGTTTTAAATTGAGATTCGCTTCTTCAGATTTCTAGTGTATGCATCAGCAGAAGGCAGGGTGGGCATCACCGCAATTGATGAAGTGATGCTGGGGAGAAGAGACTACAGAGATCTGGGGCTACACAAAGGACACACGGACACCTCGCTAGTTCATCACAAGAGACCACGACCAAATGACCAACACCTATTGCAGCAGCGAAGAGAGGGGATGTATTCCTGAACTGAGCAGTTGGCACCAGCAAGAATAACTGAAGGGACCTACCATCTAAAGTAATTTTGACTACCTGAAGAGGCTGACAATGCCAAACATGAGGGGGGTCAAGTAAACATAAGTCTGGAGGATAGAATGGCCTTGGGCCTCGAGAATATATTTAATATCCTCTTGGCAGTCTTAGCTCTCAATCTTCAGTTGTGACATGTAGCAGGAGAATTATTGTGCCAATGCTGGGACAGTAATTTAACCTGGCATTTAACTGGGTATTTTTTTTTGAGACCCGAACTAGGGTTTCACCAATGAAGGACATCAATGCCAGGCGGTCCTGCCGCCTCCTGAGAAGGGGCTGCAACTACAAGTGCGCCAGTCCGAGTGGAGTTGAAAGTTACATTGGCATCAAATGAGTCTACCAGGTGTTTATGGAAGTGTAAATCAGGACATGTATGTTCAGTGTGAAAAATAAAACTACTTAGTCCACTTGGCAGGATGAAACAAACCCTAGAACGTTGAGTTGTAAGAAGTCATGCGCATTCAAATGTGGGAGGTATGGCATCGGGCTTTCCCAGTATGAAGGCGTGTTAAAAGGTGCCACAACAATAGATGGAGCACCTCTACATAATGAGGAAGTTCACCACTGGGGTTTGGGGCTCAACCCTGCTACTGAAATGGGAGGGGAGCAGAGGTCAGTCAGGAAAGTCAACAAAGGAGCCTGGTATGGGTCCAAAATAGCCAGGACTACAGAGCCCTTTCTTCCATCACTGGCCTACTCTGGGGCCTGATCCACCACCCCATGAGCCTGTGTAAGAGAAATCAGTTTGGTATCCATACATAATTAATTATAAAAGAAACTTGGGTATTCCTTGGCTCAGAGACCCAGAGTCTGGGTCTCTGAGCCAAGGAATACCACCTGGTTGATGGGATTCTGGGAGGAGTTCTACTCCCCAAGCCCGGCCCGAGGCCAGGCTTGACTTGAGAGAGTGGTCCACCAGGCTGTTGCTTGGAGCGGCCTACAGGCCCACATACCCACCACAGCCCGGTTGGTCTGGCACGCCTTGGAGGAAACAATTTAGTTTCCTCTTGAAGATGTCTACGATTGTTCCGGCAATATTTCTTATGCTCGCTGGGAGGGTGCTGAACAACCGTGGACCTCTGATGTTTATACAGTGTTCTCTGATTGTGCCTATGGCACCCCTGCCCTTCACTGGTTCTATTTTGCATTTTTTTTGCAGAATAGAACTCTGTAGGTGCTTTCCTGCCCCAACAGAGCAGGTAGGGAGTCAGAGCACTGGTTAGTGCAGGAAAGGGTGCATTGACCCAAGCGGTGCTCCCCTCTTTTTATCTGGGTATCTTACTGCATCATACATTCTCCCACACTGGTGCAAAGATCTTTCTTCCTTTTGACCCAGCCTGGATACCCAACCATCCACCAAGGGCAGCCCATCCAGCAGCAGGTAAAATCTCTATGGGGTGTATACCTTTGGCTACCCCAGGATCCCCCCCCCCCCCGAAAAAAAAAGTCTACCCTTGAGTTATTCAATAAGCTAGCCCCAACTGAGAGGTCAAAGGAAATATAATGTGAATACTGTATATATTAAATACTTGGCAAAGGTTAACGAGTTTAAAAGCATGGGCAGAGGATAAATACATAGATAAGTGACTTGACACGAGATGTCTAGTTTGTTGACAAGGTATGAGGCTCGCTGCAGCCGTCTTTACCTCACTAACAACAGAGGTCATGAGAGGAGGTTGTATTGTGATTTTGCTCCTGGCAGTAATGGAGGAACCTCTAGTTTATTGCTGTCACGAGGAAAGAACCAGTCAGGCATTATGTATGAAGCCTGAGGAGGACAAAGCTCTAGTCAGGAATAGGAGAAGCCTGGTGAATCAGTTATATAGCATTTAGTGGGCAACATGTGATCGCCAATGTCAAAGAATGGGACCCGAGCGCACCCTGTACGAGATAAATTCTGTGGCAAGCCTATTTAACCAGTTTTTAGAGATTGATGTGATTGATCATGTGCCCAGTGATCATGGCAGGTGTTTATAGGTAGAATAGGTATATTTTATTAAGGCAGCAAGTTCAAATAAGAGTAAAGATGAGGCAACCAGCATAGATTGCCCTATGTTAATATTTTTATCTCTTTCATATAGTGTTCTGTATATGTTCTTTGTTTATTAAATGTGTATAGTTAACGCTTTCGTCCGGGCATGACGCAATGCTCCGTCATCCATTTACTGTCGGTAGTCTCAGGGATGACGCAATGCTGCATCGTCCACTAAAATAATCGCCAAAAATCAGGTTTTTATCCGATTTTTGGGGGGACTGGTTTTAAAATGCGCACCTATCGTGATGGAACAACCTCAGTGCAGCAGGTAACTCAACAAGCCAAATGCAATCTGACTACAATACAAACATGAAAGGTGTTGATCACTTTGACCAAATGATCTAATATCACTTCACAAGGAAAACTCAAATGGACGAAGAAAATGACCTATTTTGTGCAAATGGCTATCTACAATGCTAATGTGATGTACAACTACTACACAACACATATAAGGACTCCACTAAACATTTGTGGGCAGGAATTGGGAGTGTAGCTGGAAGGCGTCTGGGTGCTCACTCGCGGCCAACGCGTAGCCCGTCTTCAACTCGTCGGCGGTTGGAGCGTGACCACGTTTTTTATTTTATATGCTAATATTCCTGTAGAGAATTCTATTGCAAACCCATTGATACCAAAATGAAAGACCTAGGACGAAAACCGAGGTGACCAGAGTGAAAAGAGTGAACACATTTTATCGCTTTTGCGCGCTCCTGGGTAACTCGTTCACACTTTGTTTGCTGCGAGTAATTAGCCGGGCTTTTGGAGTTTATATGCATTTAGTGCTGTAGAGAATTCTATTGCGAACACAATACCAAATTTAATCTCGAAGGACGAGAATTGAGGTAACAAAGTTGAGAGTATACACTTCAGAAATACCGCGCGATCCCGTGAAACGCTGGGACCCACATCGCATAGTTGAGGGGTGGCGCAGCGGGTGTGCCAGTGTTAACAGGTGCTTGCCCTTGTCCTGGTGAGGCTTCCTTAAAAAAAAAGGAAAACAAAGAAAACAAAAAGAAAACCAAAAAGAAAAAAAAAAGAAAAAAAGAAAAAGAAAAAAGAAAAAAAGACTGAGCGAGTGAGGAGTGTTGATCATAGCTGAAGACAGGGTGATAGAAAATACCGATTTACAAAAGGGCGATCGAGATCATTCCAAACAAGAAGTGTGAGGAGTCACGGCAGCTCAAGTAGGGTGTGTACACAGGACATGGCCAGTGTTGGAGCTGCACCCCTAGATATGCGACACTGAACCCCCCCTCTCCAAGATCAAGAGGCATACAGGGCGATCTGAGAAAACTTCAAGCACTCCAGAGTTTATTGTTGGTCGACCGACTGAAGCGGGAGTGTGGCTGCCGAAGCCGGGTGTCTGTTCCGGCAGTGATTGGGGGACGTTGTCCACCTGTACGCAAGCAACAGTCTTGTGCTGCAGACAGAGCTCTTTTGGAGGTTTAAGCTCCATTAGCCCCAACCCCCTCAGGTCAGGACACTTAGCATGTACAACACCTAGAGAGAGAGCCAAGGCAACCTTACCGGCCCTAAGGAGTTGTACACGAGCCCTCTCACCACGACAGTGACACTCTTGAGGGGAAGGGGGGAGGGAGCCAGGAGGAATCCCGGAAGAAGCACATGGGTAATCTCGGGGGCAACAGTGACAGGTTGTATGCGTGTGGGGGTGGGGGGGGGGGTGGGGCCCACCATTGAAGGGCCCAAACAGTATACCAGGAACCGATAGATACCAACCCTACAATGCGTGCATTATCCAATTTACAACTAGGCAAGCTAACCAGGTTAGCCAATTTATTCAGATGGGCCAGTGAATCTTCCATTATTCCCTTGTCCCCCTTCCCCAACAAAGCAGCATGTTGCCTTCTCAGGGGCCACAGCCACTGGCTAGTCAACAAGATGAAGGAAGGATGGGGAAGGTAAAAGTCTCCATACACAGTAAATATACAGAGCAGTATTTCGCTCATGCACCATCACAACAAGCAGGAGCTGCCTCCACCTACCCGGAGAAGAGAAGAGCACCTTCACCATGTCAAGAAACCAACCACTGAGGGGAAAGCTTCAATAGTGTGACTTAAATATTCAAGTACTTCTCACCTTTCTCTTCACCAGCAACAGTGTGATCCTTGAGTTACCTGTTATACATATTCTCCAACTGGTCTACACTTCCTCCACATTGCTTCCTGTATCAGCTGGCTAGCACTTTTGATGGCATCAAACTGCAGTCAGAGTATACAAGGTAAGCTGAATGACAAGAGGCTAATGAAGACACTTCACATGATCATTCTTTTACTATTATTAAAGCTCTTTATAATCTTCTCACAACAGTCTTCAAAAAAATAGTATGTGCGTAATCCAACTATCACAAATGTTGCATATTTTACATATGTACATGCCAATCTGATTTTAAGATTAATATTTGATATAATCTTCCAAGTGCATTTTGGACTACCATCATTCTTTAAAGCTGAAACTTCACAACATTTTTTTTTTGTATTAATGACCAACATATGGAGCCAGCTTTTACATTGGTTTAGATTAAATAATTGCAGGCATGTTATCTTGCAAGCAATGGCACTGCACTTACATTTTTAACAAACTAATGGGAACAAATTAAATTCAAGCAACATATGAACCATTTATGATAAGAGGAATCATTAACTTAAACCTGATAATTATTAGCAACAACTACAGTAACTATAAACTACAGTTGCTCAACTATCAAAGCTTACGAACTTTCACACTCCACACACACACACTTCATACTTACTACACCGGTTACTACATACCCAAGACGTAATTTGGGGAGAAAATTCATAATGGTATTTGAAAGCAGTAATAAATGTTTTCTAAATATGACCACACAGTTTAGAAAATTATTGCAGCACTGTAGCCATGGTTTGAAGCCAAAGGTAACATCCTATTATATAACAGGTCTACAATTATTGGTTCCTTGCATAGCAATATTCAGCACATTATTAACAGCAGTTTTTTGGGTCAATCAATTTTACTTGGCATTTAATCCCTTTCTGAATATTAAATGTTTTATTTAATATATTAACACTGACTTTGTTACTCCTGGAAACACCTATGAAAAAGTAAATGTTTACTTGCCAAGTGATATTTTAGGAGACTGTCCATTCATACACTACCCCATTACCTCACATTACCAAAATGCTGTCCTAGTAATTACTGGCAGGGCATTCACCATGACAAATTAATAATGAAATTCTTAAAGCTTTTTTTTTCCAGTGGATATAACCAATCACAAATGGTAAGAGTAAAAATGTCCAGCTTGTATATCTATACACATTTTCAGATTAATCAGTATATTCAAGTAGTGATTATGAAGACAATAATATACATACAGTCAAGTTACATATTCACTAAGTATATATATTAATCATGGAGTAGAAGCTTCTAATAGAAAAAGTAATCCAACACAATTTACTACTGGGCGTAGTCCATTTTACCGCTTGCTGAACTTTCATTTCTAACCCTGATTTATTCTTTAATCATTTTAAGTATACTGTAGTATTAGATTAGAAAAAATTAGGTAAATATTTTCCTTTCACAGACAGTTCTTGCTCCATAAACAATACTTATTCCTTTTATCTTCTATACTCCCAGAAGAAAATTTGGGGGCAACAAATCTGTTGTACAGGTTATAACCAACACCTGCAGTAAGGCACACCACAACGAAGCCTTGGGCAGCCACACGCAGTTGAATAAGGTAGAGAGAGGTCTTTATTTGCTTATTCCTAAAGCCATAGATGCCATAGCCTACTAATCCAACCAGTCCAGCCAGCCCTGAAAGAAAAGAAAAATATGGATTATACATACCTTTATTAACGGACGGCACACTCGCAATCGGTGCAATTTACTTTTTCCTTACAGATTGCAAGAGGCAATGGCAACATTTCAATTTATTTAAGAGTAAGTAATTATCAAAAAGAAGGCACCAAACCGGGAAGGCTATGTAGCACCATCAAATGTGCGGAATAATCAGAGGGCGCTAAATATCACCAAGGATGCCAATACGAGAACAAAAACGCACAAGGTGAACGATCTCAAAAGTATCCGAGTCGCCAACAATTCTATTGAGGGACAAGTGACCGCGAGGGGCGGTCGGAAAGAAAGACATACGCTTGTCCCGGAAGTCAGGACATTCAAGAAGTACATGCACGACCGTAAGAGGGACAATGCAATTAGGATAATAAGGAGCAGGGCGGCGCTCCATCAAGTGACCATGGGTTAAGCGAGTATGGCCAATATGCAACCTCGCCAGAGCTGTTTCCCACCGCCGGTTACGGTGGTTGGAAAACGGCCACGAGGACAACTTTTAAGAGAACGTAGTTTGTTACCAGTAACAGACGACCAACAAGCCTGCCAATGGTAAGAATGGAGGAATGGATAACCGGGTAAAAGTCTGAATAAGGAATACCTTTACGAGAGATGGGACAAGAGCGGACAGCTTCCCTGGGTGGCAGCATCTGCACGCTCATTAAAACCAACCAATAACCATCCGCCAATATGGCCGAGAACCCAACAAAACTCAACCGACTTAAATTTACTGTGAACAAGAAACAGCCAATGCTGGATCTCGACAACTGGATTAAAGGACCCGAGAGCCATGAGGGCACTACGAAAGTCGACAACCACAAAGGAAGATTGACAACGAGAGAGCAGATGAAGAGCAGAGAGAATAGCATAAAGCTCCACTGTGAAGATGCTCGTCTCCGGAGGCAAGCGACACACAAGTGTGATCAGGAAAAACAACAGTAGCCAACACCGTCCGCAGACTTAAGACCCATCGGTGAAGACGGAAACGGAGCGGGAGTGAGAAGAAAAGTACTCGAGGAAAAAGGCATTTTAGAACCGAAGGAGGGGTAAAAGCTTTAGGGATGCGGGTCAAGGGTGTACAAAACTGCAGAAGGGGGACTCTCCACAGGGGCAAAGAAGGAACACGAGGAGAAATACGAGTGGAAAGAATCCTGTAAGCGAGACAACCGGACAGAAAGAGGGAAGTGGTGAAGAGGAACAGGAACTGCAGGAGGGGTAAAACTTAAAGCACAACAGAGGCGAGAGGAAGGATGTTGCAAGGACCGCGCAAGATAGCGAAGACAGTAGCGATCACGGCGGTCCCAGAGAGATAGACGGGAGTTGAACGAAAGGCACCAGAACTGAGGCGCAACCCAGTATGGTGCAAAGCATCAAGACAGCGAAGAGTAGAAGAAGCAGATGAATAAGCAGGGCAACCATAATCAAGCTTAGACAGGACGAGAGGGGAATGTGAAGCAAGAAGAGTGCGCCTATCCGCTCCCCAAGAAGTATGGGACAACACCCGAAGGAGGGCAAGGGCCTTAGAGCACTCAACATGGAGGCAAGAGACGTGGGGAGACCAAGACAAACGAGTGTCAAAGAATAACCAAAAGCTTCACTGAATCTTTGTACTCGAGGAGATGACCAAAATGTGACAGAGGGACGAAGAACGACCTGTTTCCGAGTAAAAGTCATGGCACAAGTCTTAGAAGTAGAGAACTTTAAGCCATGATCGGTGGCCCAAGACGACACGGCATCAATCGCAAGTTGAAGCTGGCGCTGAAGGAGAGGCGAATCATCACCCTGACAGCAAAGGGAAGATCATCGACAGAGAGCGGAGAAGACACCTGAAGGAAGAGAGGAAAGAAGACCATTGAGGGCAACCAGAAAGAGTAGTGCTCAAAACACTACCNAAAGTAATATTAAGATGTCTTAATATTTTTGTCTAGCACCACATAATACCTTCACATTTAATACATTGATGATAAACTAAATCATATAATTGGATACTAGTAAATAAATTGTAACAAATAAATTCTTAATGAACTTGACATTATATTGCTTTTTATAAAAATAATAACTGGTCTTCTTCGGCCCTCTGTACCAAACCAACCAAATTGAAAAAGTAAAACACTTGAGTAAACTGTGAGTATGTATTCGAATACTCCCTCACAAATAATCAGTACAGTAAACTCTGTAATTACTGGAGTAACAATTGCCTAGCACAAGGGGTATGGGGGGGGTATTGATCTATCTTAAATAGACTGTGGACTCGATGCTCCCATCACAGTTGACTGTTGCAGTTGGCAGAATGGTCACCAGGGCATCCTCTTGATCCTGGTTGATAATTTCCCATCGTCCATGTCGAATCATAGTGATAAGGTCGACAGAAAGGTCCCAGGTGCTCCTCATTCCCAATTCACTGGTTTACTGATGGCTCCCGTGTTACAGGGTGTAGTTCCTGGAGCCCCCACACTACCAAGTTCCTTACAAGTGGCAGGTTGTCAACCAGAACCATCTGTTTGTCTCAGGACTACCCCTGTTTGTCTCAGGTCATTCCAAATCCCAGGAGTGGTCACCTAGCTGGCCTTTCCAGCCAGCCCTCCCAGTAGGCAGGTAGACTAAATGTGTTTTGAAGTCCCACTTCTTGCAGTTTAGACACTCTCGAATGCTATTCAGGCAGTTGCTCAGCAACTCTTCTAGATAACGTGACGCAGGAACAGAAAACATCGTTCATTGAAAGCCTACCAGCCATCCAGAAGGAGTGGGAAAGGAACAACAATAATTCTACTATACCAGGGGCGGAGGCTATAGTCAGGGATGAAACTGAGGCTGAAACTCAGGAAGTTGTAAACTCTGACTCAGTAGGCCCAGATGTAGATGACAGTAAACTAGAAAGTGTAACTGACAGCACTGACAGCTCGATAGGTACAGACACTACGACGGTTCCCGATAGAGTCAGAACAGAAGGACAGACTTATGCAAATTTATGCAAAGGGCATATGCAGACATAGGTATGCTGGTAATAAGAAAGGATTAGAATGCAGTTACCAACATCCCAAAAAATGTTTAAATATGCTTAGGAAAGGTGAGTGTACATAAAGAGTGGCAAGCAGGATAATGAATTTGGAGGAAACTCGATAAATTTTTTATACCAAACCGAAAGAGAATTCAAAAGGAGGAGCATGGAGAATGTATAGAACTGGGTGCCAGATCCACTTGCATTCCAGAAATACAGATACAATTATACACCGAAAGGGAACTACAACTACGACAGGCAACTGCCCTACAATAATCAGCTCTGGTCAGAACAAACTCAATATGTCCACTCATAATGGGCTTGCCGAAAAAGTCTCCCAGTCAAACTATCACCTAAAAGAGTAACCTCATTCATCTTTGCCAACATACAAGGACTGAAAACAAGAACAAACAACAAAGTACAGTTCGTAAATGGCCTCCTCACGGAGTCAAATGCAGTAATTGGAGCTTTCACAGAAACCCATGCAGGGGAATTCTAAGACAGTGAGATCTGGATTCCAGGATATAACCTATACAGGTGTGATAGGAAAATTAGGTCACATGGAGGAGTGGGTCTGTATATTAGGGAAGGCCTTGTATGCTCGGAGCTCCTTAACGTTACAAATGAGGTGGTAGAGGTACTGGGATTAAAAATAGAGAAAATAAATTTAGTGATTATTCTAATATACAAACCGCCAGATGCAACGGCTAAGGAATTCACAGAACAGATAAACAAAATAGAGAATAGCCTTGATAATTTGGAGAACCCGATACCTGATATTATCTTCCTAGGTGACTTCAACTTGCCTAGTCTCAGGTGGAGAATAGCAAACAATAATATTATACCAGGAAATCTATCAGGACCTAACCAACCACAGATTAGAGAACACAGTACTTAGATTCTGTGACAAATTTTCACTCATCAGCAGATCGGAGCCAACGAGAAATGAAAATATTCTAGATCTGGTCTTTACGAACAATGAAGACATTATCAGAGACATTACGATATCAGATACCACATATTCAGATCACAAGCTCATTGAAGTGCAAACGACCATCAATACTCAGAATAGACCTAAAACGTTGATAAAGCGAGAGGGGCTATTCAGTAAATTCAATTTTAATAATAAAAGGATAGACTGGGAGATAATAAACAGGGAACTCACAAACATTCCATGGGAAACTGTTTTAAGTAATACAAGTCCTACAGAAGGAATAGAAAAACTGACTTCGGAAGCGTATCAAGTCTGTCTGAAACATGTTCCTTTGAGAAAAGCCAGAATGAGATCCAACGTAGAAAGAGAACGCAGACGACACTATAAACACAGGAAAAAATAACGGAACTGCTTATGCAGACACGAATTTCCCTCAAAGAAGGAATAATTTAAATAGGGAGATTGAAGAAATCGAGCGGAAATTGAAACACTCATATGAAACTGAAGAGAGGCAGTTAGAACAGAAAGCAATTCAGGAAATAAAGAAAAATCCAAATACTTCTTCACATATGCGAAATCAAAAGCAAAAACCACTGCCAGTATTGGACCTATTCGTACAAGTGAAGGTTCATACACGGAGGATGACAAAGAAATTAGTGAAATCCTAAAAAAGCAGTATGAGGACATGTTTAGCACTCCAATAAACAACATGAAAGTGGAAGATCCAGACAATTTCTTTATGCGGGATATTCAAACCCCTGTAAATATAACTGATATCAACACGAGCGCACTAAACTTTGAAAGAGAAATTGAAAACATGCCCATGCACTCGGCCCCAGGTCCAGACTCATGGAATTCAATATTTATAAAGAAATGCAAAGTGCCGGTAGCACAGGCACTCCAGACTTGGGAGTCTTTAAAAGTGCGTGTGTGGGGCCTCCGCCGGAGGGGTATGCATAGCGTGCTTGAAGGGTAGACCATCTCGGCTCCATCATTCCAGCCACTGGAGTGGTAATGTGAGGATAATGGTTATTAACCTCTTAACCCTTAATCTAGTTAATTTTTTATCGAGTACGTAATTGCTTGAATCGAGCTCTTGGAGTCACTATAGATTGTATATATCCCAACTGGTGGAGGAAGTGCTAGTAGAAGTATCCCTAGTGTGGAGGAAGAGCTTGGACACGGGGGAGATACCAGATGCACTTAAGTAGCAGACATAGCCCTCTACACAGGGAGGGAGCAAAGCATTGGCAAAGAATTATAGACCAGTTGCGCTAACATCGCACATAATAAAAGTATTTGAGAGAGTGATTAGGAGTCAGTCACCAATTTCATGGAGACCAATGACCTTCACAACCCAGGCCAACATGGATTTCGAGCGGAAGATCGTGCCTCTCACAGCTACTTGAGCACTACGACAAAGTCACTGAGGCATTAGAAGAAAAACAGAATGCTGATGTGATATACACGGACTTCGCAAAGGCTTTCGATAAATGTGACCATGGCGTGATAGCACATAAAATGAAGTCAATGGGAATAACCGGTAAAGTAGGACGCTGGATACTCGGTTTCTGTCTAACATGACTCGGCGAGTAACGGTCACCACATAAAATCTAGTCCAAGTGCAGTTAAAAGCTCTGTACCTCAGGGTACAGTCCTTACACTGCTGCTTTTCCTTATTCTCATATCAGATATAGACAAAAATACAAGTCCAGCTTGTATCATCCTTTGCAGATGACACAAAAATCAGTATGAAAATTACCTCGGCTGAAGATATTGAAAAAACTTCAAGCTGATATGAATAAAGTTTTCAATGGACTTCAAAAAATAACAATGTGTAACAGTGATAAATTCAGGTACTCAGGTACGGTAAAAATGAGGACCTTAAACATATACAGGGTATAAAACACAATCAAATGTGCCCATAGTAGGAAAACAGCATGTAAAGGATTTGGGAATAATGATGTCTGATGATCTAACGTTTAGGGAGCATAACCAAGCAAATATTGCGACAGCCAGAAAATA
>WNGS01154579.1:0-10753 GCA_020271785.1 Procambarus virginalis
AACTACTCTGACACTGAAAAAGATTCTTCTTTCTAATAATCTCTGTGGCTCATTGGGTACTCAGCTTCCACACCTGTGTCCCCTTGTGCGTGTGTCCACGTGTGGTAAATAATCCCATCTTTGTCCACCCTCTCAATGCCCCTGAGAATTTGTATGTGGTGATCATGTCTCCCCTAGCTGTTCTAGTCCTTCCAACGACGTGAGGTGCAGTTCACTGAGTCTGTCCTAATAAGTCATGCCCTCTTAAGTTCTAGGACTAGCCTAGTGGGACATACCTCTGACCTTTTTCCAGCTTCGTCTTGTGGCTGACTAGACGCGGGCTCCATGCTGGGCTGCATACTCCAGGATGGGCCTTACATATGTGGTATACAACGTTCTGAAAGATTCCTTACACAGGCTTCTAAAGCAGTTCTCTGATGTTAGCCAGCCTCACCTATGCCGCTGATATTAATTCTTGTGATTGTGGTTTTCGGGAGACAGGTTTGGCGTGATAATGCAACTCCCAGATGTTTCTCTTTGTCCGTTTCGTGTAAGGAATTCATCGTACATTTCGGTATCTCAGTGATCGGCCTCCTAGTTCCTCCTCCTAGTTTCATAACGTACATTTACTTGAGTTGAATTTTAGTAGCCATTTCAGTTTTTAAGACCATCCTATCCCTTCAGTTTGTCTAGGTCATCTTGTATCATCCCTCCTCTGTTTGATTCCTCCTCATAATTTTTGAATCTTCAGCAAACATCGAGAGGAACGAGTCAATTCTCCCCCCCTTCTGGGAGATCATTTACGTATATCAGGAAACAGTATAAGGTCCCAAGGACTGATCCCTGTGGGACTCCACTGGTAACTTCCCGCCACTCCGAGACACTCAACCCCTCATTGGCTTGAGGCTCGCTTTCTTCTGTTCCTTAGGTACTCTCTTATCCAGTGGAGTACCTCCCTTTCACTCCTGCCTGCATCTCTCCAGTTTGTGCTTTATCTCTTATTGTGTACTATGTCAAAACGCCTTTCTGGCATTCCAGAATATGCAGTCTGCCCTGCCCTCTCTCTCTTGCCTGAATTTTGTTGCCTGGTCATAGAACCTCAATTAATCCTGTTAGACATGATTAGTCATCTCTGAACCCATACTGATGTTGTACATCATGTTTGTTGATGTCAAAGTTTCTTCCGCTCCAGATGTTCCACTAGCTTTTTTCGCATATCTTTTCCATCACCTTGCATGGAATGCAAATTAGGAACACGTACCTGTAGTTCAGTGCCTTCTGCCTATCACCCCTAGTGATATTGAGAGACTACATTGGCCGTCTTCCAAATTTTTGGCAGTTCATCTGTTACCAGTGATTTGTTGTATACTATGAGAGAGTGGTAGGCACAGCTAGCTTTCTCCTCCTTCCTTTAGAATCCATTGGTGATATTCCATCCTATATCTATATCGTGACAAAGGTCTATAGCCTTTGTCACGTCCAAATCTAGCAGATGCTTCATCACCTCCCCACTGTAATCACAAACTCCTCTAGTGGTGTCTGGTTTGATGTTCCCACCCTTATCACTGGGACTTCTCCTTGTGCTCTGAGGTGAAAACTTCTTGGAATTTCTTATTGAGTTCCTCGCACACTTCCTAGTCGTTTGTACTGAATCTTTTCTGCCCCTATCCTCAGTTTTCATTTTCTGTTCCTTCACTGTTGTTTTTCCTCCTGATGTGGCTATGCAGAAGTTTGGGTTGAGTCTTTGCTTTGCTCGCTATGGTCATTTTCATATTGCCTTTCTACCTCTCTTCTCTTCTCACCCTGACGTATTCATTCCTGGCACTCTGGTGTCTTTTTCTTGTCCTAGTGTTCTGTTGTTTCTATAGTTTCTCTCCAACGCCCTGTTACTTAGGTGCTTTGCTAGCTTGCAACTCTAATTAAACCATGAGTTTCTCATCTTCATTTCATTTTTTTCATTTTGGGACTGGGACGAACTTGTCTGCTGCCTCCTTACACTCTGTGTGATGTAGTCCATCATGTCTTGAACCGTTTTTCCTCTGAGCTCTTACAAGTGGAGACACGCAGGGGTCAGTCCTTGGACCTAAACTGTTTCTGGTATATGTAAATGATCTCCTGAGAGTATAGATTCGTTCCTCTCAATGTTTGCCGACGATGCAAAAATTATGAGGAGGATTGAAACAGAGGATGATAGTAGGAGGCTACAAGATGACCTAGATAGACTGAGTGAATGGTCCAACAAATGGCTGTTGAAGTTCAACCCAAGTAAATGCAAAAGTAATGAAACTAGGCAGTGGAAAAAGGAGGCCAGACACAGGATACAGAATAGGTGATGAAGTACTTAATGAAACAGACAGAGAGAAAGATCTAGGAGTTGATATCACACCAAACCTGGTCTCCTGAAGCCCACATAAAGAGAATAACGTCTGCGGCATATGCGAGGCTGGCTAACATCAGAACGGCGTTCAGGAATCTGTGTAAGGAATCATTCAGGGAATCTTGTACACCACATAGTAAGACCAATCCTGGAGTACGCGGCCCGGCCCCAGCATGGAGCCCCGTACCTTGTCAAGCACAAGACGAAGCTGGAAAAAAATCCAAAGGTATGCTACTAGACTAGTCCCAGAAACTAAGAGGCATGAGTTATGAGGAAAGGCTGCGGGAAATGCAACTTACGACACTGGAAGACAGAAGAGTAAGTGGGGACATGAATCACAACCTACAAAATCCTCAGGGGAATTGACCGGGTAAACAAGTTTGAACTATTCAACACTGGAGGGGCACGAACAAGGGGACACAGGTGGAAGCTGAGTACCAAAATGAACCACAGAGACATTAGAAAGAACTTTTCAGTGTCAGAGTAGTTAGTAAATGGAATGCAATAGGAAGTGAAGTGGTGGAGGATGACTCCATAAACAGTTTCAAATGTAAGATATGATAGAGCCCAGTAGGCTCAGGAATCTGTACACCAGTTGATTGACAGTTGAGAGGCGGGACCAAAGAGCCAAAGCTCACCCCCGCAAGCACAATTAGGTGAGTACACACATGGCACACACACACACACGTTCCTGCTGTGGCTAGCAGGAACAGATCCAGACTACTAATCATGGGAGACTTCAAACCACGGGAAGATAGATTGGGGAAACAAAGACCCACATGGAGGGTCAGACACATGGAGAACTAAGTTGCTGGATGTGGCAACAAGACCCTTTCTAAGTCAACACGTCAAGGGACCGACGAGAATGAGAGAAGGGGATAACCCAGCCTTGCTTGATCTGATATTTACCCTAAATGAGTCGGATATACGGGAAGTTAAGTTGGAAGCCCATTGGGAATGAGTGATCATAATGTATTGAGCTTTGAGTACCCTGGTTGAGCTAGGAATATCACCCCCAAAAAGAAACTGGGAACCAAAGGGCTGGCGTACCGAAAGGGAAACTATGAGGAGATGAATAAATTCCTATGGGAAATACATTGGGACACAGAATTCAGAACCAAGTCCGTACAAGACATGATGGACTATGTCACCCAAAAATGTCAGGAGGTTGTAAGCAGGTCTGTCCCAGCCCGACAGGAAAAATACAGAGAAGCAAAGGAAGAATCCGTGGTTTAATAGGGAATGTATGAAAGCAAGAAGATGAACAAAAGGGCATGGAGGAACTTCCGTAATAACAGAACACCAGAAAGTAGGAAGAGATATTAGAGAACCAGGAATGAGTATGTTAGTGTGAGAAGAGCAGCTGAGAAAGGTATGAAAATGATATAGCTAATAAAGCCAAGACCGAACCAAAGCTACTACACAGTCACATCAGGAGGAAGACAACAGTGAAGGAACAGTGAATGAAACTTAGGCTGGGCCGAGGACAGGTACACAGAGAATGGACAAAGAGGTGTGGTGAAGAACTCAACAGAAGGTTCCAGAAGGTCTTTACAATAGAACAGGGAGATGCCACGGCGCTGGGAGAGGTGGCAGCAAACCAGGTGACCTTGGATAGGTTCGAAATTACAAGAGATGAGGTCAAGACAGCACTTCTAGAGCGGGGTATGTGAGAAAAGCTGTTGGTGGAAGGCCAGACGGAAGGGGTGCTCACGCATCAGGGGTATTGATAGAGTGTCAGGAGCATTTGCTTGCCACTCCTCCATTAGTGTAGTAGTAGGTTCACTAGGAAACGGGGTAAAATGCAGCGATGACCAGAAATATGGAAGACTGGATTTTGGGAAATAAAACAATGGTAGGTACCAATATAAAACAAAAGTACAAGGTGACATGACAACCTGAACTACAGCTCGAGTGTCCTTAACTTGTATCTATGCAAGGTATGGAGAAGACTTGTGAGAAAAAAACTAGTAACACATCTGGAGAGAAGAGACTTCGTGACACACCCATCAACCTGGGTTCAGGGAGGGTAAATCTTGCCTTACAGGCTTGATAGAATTCTACGAATACAGGTGACACAGATGTAAGCAAGAAAGAGAAGGTTGGGCGGACTGCAAGTTTTATTGGACTGCGAGAAAGCCTTTGACACAGTACCCACCATAACTGAAGGTTTGCATAAGCTGGAGAAACAGGCAGGAGTAACACTGTAGGGCTCGTCCAGTGGATAACGGGAGTACCATGAAGCAATAGGAAGCAGAGGAGTTACAGTGAGGGGTGAGACCTCAGAATGGTGCAAGTCACCAGTGGAGTCCCACAGGGCTCTGTGCTGCGACCTATCCTGTTTTGGTATACGTAAACGATCTCCCAGAGGGTATAGACTCATTCCTTTCAATGTTTTGCTGACGACGCCAAAATTATGAGAAGCGAGTTAAGACATAGAGGAGGACAGCTTGAGGCTCAAGAAGACCTGAGACAAGCTGCAGGAATGGTTCGAAAAAATGGCTGTTAGAGTTTAAACCCAAGCAAATGCAATGTAATGAAGATAGGGGATAGGAAGCAGGAGAGAAATACAAGTGTATCATTAGGGAGATGAAATACTTCAAGAAGATGCAGAGAGAACGAGAAAGACCTGGGGTTTGATATCACGCCAGACCTGTCCCCTGACGCTCATATCAAGAGGATACATCAGCAGCCATTGCCAGGTTGGCTAACATAAGAACTAGCCATTAGAAACTTGTGAAGGAATCTTTCAGAACATTATATACCACATATGTCAGACCAATCCTGGAGTATGCGGCTCCACGTGGAGTCCATATCTAGTCAAGCATAAGACTAAACTGGAAAAGGTTCAAAGGTTTGCTACCAGACTATACCCGAGACTGAGAGGTATGAACCTACGAGAGAGACTACGGGAATTAAACCATCACTTCGTTGAAGACAAGAAGAGTTAGGGGGACATGATCACCATCTTACCTTGGGTTACCTATTGAGGTGCTCCGGGCTTAGCGTCCCCGCGGCCCCGGTCATCGACCAGGCATCCTGGTTGCTGGACTGATCAACCAGGACTGATTGGACGCGGCTGCTACAGCCTGACGTTATGAGTCACAGCCTGGTTGATCAGTGATCCTTTGGTAGGTGCCTATCCAGTTCTCTCTTGAACACTGTGAGTGGTTTCCAGTTAGCGCACTTATGTGTAGCGGCATCGGTTGCCAACAGTCTCGGGCCCCCTGTATGTATGATAAAGTTCCTCTCAGAGTACCAGTTGCACCTCTGTTTTTCAGGGGGTATTCTGCACATTCCTGCCATGTCTTCTGGTTTCATGTGATGTTATTTCTGTGTGCAGGTTTGGGACCAGCCCCTCTAATATTTTCCATGTGTAAATTATTATGTATCTCTCCCGCCTGCGCTCAAGGGAGTACAGATTTAGGCTCTTTAGTCGGTCCCAATAGTTAGATGTTTTACCGAGTGGATTCTAGCAGTAAAGGATCTCTGCACGCTCTCCAGGTCAGCAATTTCTCCAGCTTTGAAAGGGGCTGTCATTGTGCAGCAGTACTCCACTCTAGAGAGCACAAGCGTTTTGAAAAGTATCATCATCGGTATAGCATCTCTAGTGTGAAAAGTTCTTGTTATCCAACCTGTCATTTTCGTGCAGTTGTGACGGCCACTTTATTCTGTTCTTTAAAGGTAAGGTCTTCCGACATGAGTACACCCAAATCCGCTACATTGCCTTTTCGTGCTATGTTATGATTTGTCTGAGTTTGTACGTGGTTTCCGTTTTATATTTTCATTTTTTCCATAGCGCATGAGCTGGAACTATCTTCGTTAAAACATCATATTATTTTCTGTAGCCCATAGAAATACCTGATCTACATCTGACTGGAGTTTGCCGTGTCCTCTATGTTGCCTACTCTCATGAAGATCCTGGTGTCACCACATTCAAGATTCTCAAGGGAATCGACAGGGTAGATAAAGACAGGCTATTAACACAAGGGGCACACGCACTAGGGGACACAGGTGGAAACTGAGTGCCCAAATGAGCCACAGATATATTGGAAAGAACTTTTTTAGTGTCAGAGTGGTGACAAATGGAATGCATTAGGAAGTAATGTGGTGGAGGCTAACTCCATACACAGTTTCAAGTGTAGATATGATAGAGCCCAATAGGCTCAGGAATCTGTACATGTTGATTGACGGTTGAGAGGCGGGACCAAAGAGCCAGAGCTCAACCCCCGCAAGCACAATTAGGTGACTACACGCACATCCCTAGGAAGCAGCCCATGACAACTGACTAACTCCCAGGTACATATTTACTGCTAGATAACAGGGGCATCAGGGTGAAAGAAACTCTGCCCATCTTTTCTCGCCGGCGCCGGGAATCGAACCCGAGCCACAGGATCACGTGTTCAGTGTGCTATCCACACAGCCATTGGCACACACACATATGTGTGTGTGTGTGTGGTGTTTGTTTTACATGAATCTGATAGATTAACATTGGTATACGTGAGAATCCATGTGCACTTACATTAATGGAGAATGGCCTGGTATTGGTGATTATCATGTGTACCATGTACCATAGGCACATGTGTAACATATGAGTGTGTGTGTGTGTGTGTACTCACCTATTTGTGCTTGCGGGGGTTGAGCTTTAGCTATTGGTCCCGCCTCTTAACTGTCAATCAACTGGTGTACAAATTCCTGAGCCTACTGGGCTCTATCATATCTACATTTAAAACTGTGTATAGAGTCAGCCTCCACCACATCACTGTCTAATGCATTCTTAACTACTCTGACACTAAAAAAGCTCCTTCTAACGTCCCTGGCACATGTGGGCTACTCAGTTTCCGCTTCTGTCCCTTGTTCGCGTCCCACCAGTGTTGAATAGTTTATCCTTGTTTACCAGGTCGATTCCCCTGAGGATTTTGTAGGCTGTGATCATGTCTCCCTTACTCTTCTGTCTTCCAGTGTCGTAAGGTGCATTTCCCGCAGCCTTTCCTCGTAACTCATGCCCTTAGTTCTGGGACTAGTCTAGTGTCATACCTTTGAACTTTTTCCAGCTTCGTCTTGTGCTTGACACGGCACGGGCTCCATGCTGGGCCGCATACTCCAGGATTGGTCTTACATATGTGGTGTACAAGATTTGAATGATTCCTTACACAGGTTCCTGAATGCTGTTCTGATGTTAACCAGCCTCGCATATCTTTTTATGTGGGCTTCAGGAGACAGGTTTGGTGTGATATCAACTCCTAGATCTTTCTGTCTGTCCGTTTCATTAAGTACTTCATCTCCTGTTCTGTATTCTGTGTCTGGCCTCCTGTTTCCACTGCCTAGTTTCATCACTTTGCATTTACTCGGGTTGAACTTCAACAGCCATTTGTTGGACCATTCACTCAGTCTGTCTAGGTCATCTTGTAGCCTCCTACTATCTTCCTCAGTTTCAATCCTCCTCATAATTTTTGCATCATCGGCAAACATTGAGAGAAACGATTCTATACCCTCTGGGAGATCATTTACATATATCAGAAACAGTATGGGTCCAAGGACTGACCCCTGCGGGACTCCACTCGTAACGTATCGCCAATCTGAGACCTCACCCTTTACAGGGACTCGTTGTCTCCTATTGCTTAGGTACTCCTTTATCCATGGAGTACCTTCCCTTTCACTCCAGCCTGCATCTCCAGCTTTTTCACTAGCCTCTTGTGTGGCACTGTATCAAAGGCTTTGTGAGAATCCAAAAATATGCAGTCTGCCCACCCTTCTCTTTCTTGCCTTATTTTTGTTGCCTGGTCGTAGAATTCAAGTAACCCTCTGAGGCAGGACCTGCCACCCCTGAACCCATGTTGATGATGTGTTACAAAGTTCTTTCGCTCCAGATGCTCCACTAGCTTTCTTCGCACAATCTTCTCCATCAGCTAGCATGGTATACAGGTTAGGGACACAGGCCTGTAATTCAGTGCCTCCTGTCTATCCCCTTTCTTGTATATCGGGACTACGTTAGCTGCTTTCCAAATTTCTGGCAGTTCCCCTGTTGCCAGTGATTTGTTATACACTATGGAGAGTGATAGGCACAGTTCTTCTGCTCCTTCCTTTAGTATCCAAGGGGAGATTCCGTCTGGGCTATAGACTTTGTCACATCCAACTCTAGTAAACACTTCCTTACTTCCCCGCTGGTAATCTCAAACTCTTCCAGTGGTTCCTGGTTAGTTATTCCCTCTCTTATCTCTGGGATTTCTCCTTGCTCTAAGGTGAAGACCTCCTGGAATTTCTTATTCAGTTCCTCACACACTTTCTTGTCGTTTGTAGTGAATCCTTCTGCCCCTATTTTTAATTTCATAACCTGTTCCTTTACTGTTGTTTTTCTCCTGATATGGCTATGCAGCAATTTAGGCTGAGTCTTGCCTTGCTTGCGATGTCATTTTCGTATTGTCTTTCTGCCTCTCTTCTCATCCTGACATATTCATTTCTGGCATTCTGGCATCTTTCTTTGCTCTCCAGTGTCCTGTTATTCCTATAGTTTCTCCATGCCCTTTTACTTTGCTGCTTAGCTACACTTTGCCTCAGATCTACAAGATCTTGTTGAAGTTCTTGGTGTACTGCTGCTTTCAGATTGCTCATTGACAATCCAAGGTTACACTCAACGGCTCCTTTAAAGGCAGATTCTTTGGCTAACTTATCAGCTCTATCATGCATTTGGAGGCCAACATGAGATGGGTCAGGCAGGAAGCCTATTAAATGGGACCTTTGACAAGCCACTGGTTTCCTGGCCTCGTCGAAGCCACTAGTGTGTTAGTGACCCTCAGGTAAATCCCCAATTGTGGCATGTCAGGGGTCACCCCCCTCCCAGGGGTGAGGTCTACAATATATGTAATTCATTGTATTGGAGACAGGCAGCCACTTTATACATTCAGTACTGTACGTGTTAGGCTTATATTGTGGACCAACTCCCGGGTCGAATTACTGACCTTCCCCAGGTTGCAACCTCAAACAAGCTGACTATTCTCTTGGGTACCTATTTACTGCTAGGCGAACATGAATATTAGGTGACAGGAAATGCACCCAACCATTTCTGTCCTGCCTGGGATTCTATAAATTCTAGAACGCAGAATTTTCAATTAAGTCGAGAATGAACCTGACTACTACCAGGACCCCTACCCGGGACCCCATATACAGTACAGTATATATGTTCACCCATTCAGTTGGTGACCCGACCCAACAATGCTTAACTTAGTGAGTATTTGCCATGCACCTCCTCCACTCATCTTAACAGCAGTTGATGTAGTCACCAGCCTGTTATTAAATGCACAATATCAAATTTGTTTTCTCGAGTTGAAAGATAATGTACTATACTGTCAAGGGCCTTTTGACTACTATATTTTATTTGTAGATTATGTATTGCTTATGTGGCTACCAAGGTGGTGGTAATAGTAGGGCTAAATGCTTCATGCATTGTTATTTAGATACAGAAAGTAAAATTTAACTGTGATTAATAGAAAATTGTCAGTGTACAAATCAAACATCGATTTTGTTATACCTAGGCTTGACTAGCTTATCTTAATTACTGTAATAGCCTTGAAAGTAGAACAAGGTGTTACAGTTAGTGAACAGCACATTTGATTTGTCAAATCTTTGTGTCTATCTCGGTCACGTACTCTAATTTGATTAATGTAAACTAAAAGGTTCATTAGTCCCCGAATAAAACAGTTGTGGATGAATCTTTGTGATGTTTATAAAATTAGCCACAGTTACCTGAATAAACTTAGAATTGTGTGTAAATATATCCCAAGTAAAACTGCTGGTTCTGTGATACCGGCAATAAATGTACAATATGAACCAATTGAGTTTTACTGATACTGTAAATAACATTTAATCAAATAATGTTGTTATAACATTGATCAAATTTCATTTATTAGTACAGTAAATTGAATTTGTTCCCATTCTATATTTATTATCACAGCACTGTAACATTATTATGTACATACTGTAACTTAAAATGAAGACTGAGCTGTTTGCATTGTTGATTTAATGCATCACCTATTTATGTTTTAGTTTGTTATAAAATCACCTTATTTCTGAGTAAAAATTAAATTTTATTGCAATACTTTATACTTAAATTTCCAGTTTCAGAGGTGCATAGTACAGTATTATGTTTCATTTAGCCATTTATTTACATCATTTTAAGTAGACTTGGGTAATCCTGCAAACCTTCAACTAGTGCTAGGATGACTGGCCAATTCTGTTATTATTTTGTGCTCTCCAAAATGGGTTAATGACAATTAACCCATTGTCATTAATTTTGTCATTAATTTTGAAATTTGATCAAATAATTTTGTTTTGTTAAACTTGGGTAGAAACCAAATTCCGGCAGTCTAGCTGTGGGCAGGAAAGTTGTGGGATATAGCC
>WNGS01154601.1:0-10166 GCA_020271785.1 Procambarus virginalis
AAATCAGAAGATACAGCTGACGATTTACTATAATCCAGAAAAACGGCCAGCCTACTCATGAGAAACTCTCCAGACACGGAGCAGAACGCTCTAAAAGAGACCAACGTCGTCTATGCCTTCAAATGCCCTCTTGGGGACTGTAAGCCTCAAAAAACTCAGTATATAGGCAAGACAACAACATCTCTTTCCAGGCGTTTAACGATGCATAAGCAACAGGGCTCCATTAAGGAACATATAATCTCTTCCGACAACCCAACCATCACCTGAGAAATCTTAGCAAACAACACAGAAATCATTGATAGATACAGCGACAGCAGGCGGCTTGACATCTGTGAGGCACTACACATCAAGAAGTCAACACCAGCAATCAACAGCCAATTAATGCACAACTATATTCTACCCACTTCAAGACTCCGCTCCAATATAGAAGCATCAAGAAATATGGAAGCTCCAATAGAAGTGTGAAGAAGGCCAATAGGCCTTCTGTAGTTACAGATCTATTCTTCCCTTTAACTTATACCCATTGTTCCGTGTTCTGTGTTTTGTTGAAAGTTTGTTTTCACCCCACTATTGTATTACCTCACCCAAATGCAGGTATAAGAGCCAATGCTGTTCAGTTATAAGTTGTGTGTGGATAAACTAAAGTCTTTGAAAATGTAATAAGTTTTATGAAACGCGCTCAAGTGTCGCGTCAGACTAGAAATAAAAATGAATTTTGGAGAATTGATTTTTCATTTACCGTCAACAGTAAAAAGAAACATAAGGAAGATCGAGAAAATTCGTGTTAGAATTATTAATCATACTTTTTCGGTCATATTTAATAATATATGTCTACAGGAAAGACTGCTACCAAAATATCTAATATATATATATGACAGTGTCAGACCACGGAGGAAAATTGAAACAGAAATTTCCTTTTATTAATATATCTTCAGAAGGAGTCATGTATTAATATACAAAGTTCTTAAGGAAATTTCTGTTTCAATTTCCATAAGGTTACAAGTCTAATTACCACAACCTACCACAAGCTACACAAGCTTCACAAAGCTTCCTGGCAATACGTTACTAATGAATAAATGATAGGTTAGGCTGACCTGACCTGACCTAACCAACCTAGCCTAGCCTAACCTATCCTAACCTAACCTAACCTAACCTAAATTAACCAAACCAAACCAAGTATCTCAAGTTACAAGTATCTCTGGGAATTCTTATTATCTGCTGTTGTAGAATTGACAAAATGGACACTGTCAACAAAATTATTCCCACATACTCCGTCACTATGTGATGGAGTACACATAGGGCAGGGGACTGAATTGTCCCTGACAGGGACAATTCTGTAACAAATGTTCTATCATAAAACTTTGTACAGTTTATTAATTTCTTACCGTTTGATGTACCAGGATGATCCATGTGTGCTGAAGTTTTATAGCTGGAGCTGGAAGATCCTGTCGAGATGACTTCTTTAAAGAGACTAACAGCTTCCCACACATTGTGTATGAGTCCTCCAGTACTTGGCCTACAGAGTTACCAGATCTGATTTGTAGAAACTAGTGAACTATGGAGATGAGATTGTTAATAATATACTTTTTTTGAGATTCATATGACTTGCAGATTAAAAACCAACCTTATTTTAAAATAGTACACTAAAGTACATAGCAAATTGCGAAATTCGTAGCTTTAACTACTTTAAAGCTAAACACTCAAGCTTTGAAAATAAGCACAATTTGCTATTTTAAACAGAATCTGGCAACTCTGATTTAGCATGTAAACATTGACTTGCATTCACAATGTAGTTATTTATTTTTCAACAATTTAAAATGGGTTATGAAAATACACACATTGGTACATTATTGCAAAGGCACTATACTATATACATATATAGATATATAAATTGTTGCAAGTCGAGCAACATATATTTTACATTGAACAACAAATGAGATTGGAAAAGCAGTATTGCCAAAATAGACCCCAGACACCCTGTGGGTAGTAATGGACCCCCATACCGACCCTATGAGGGGTAGTGGACCCCATAATAATACTATGGGCGGTAGTGGACACTATACAAACACTATAGGCGGTAGTTGACTTCATAGCGACCCTCTGGGCGGCAATGGCCGCCATACACATCCAGTGGGTGTTATTATAAATAAATAAATAAATATGTTTATTCAGGAAAGGTACATACATAAAGTGATTTTACATAAGTGGATCGATTTTTAGATAGAGCTAGTACATACAATGCCTAAAGCCACTATTACACGCAATGCGTTTCGGGCAAGAAAACATTAATATCTAAAACTTAATACTAATTGAGCAAAAAGAATAAATGTTTTGAGAACAGATACAAATAAAGATAAAAAAGGGGGGAACATGACTGAAAAACCAGCACAAATACAATATGTAGACAAACAGCGTTGAATAAAAAAATAAGACATGGGTTGACAATAGAGGGGTAAGGTAGGTTACAGGGAATTTATCAGGTAGTGTTTAGTTTTACATAATTTTAGTTTTACATAATTTATTGGACCCCATACTCATCCTGTGGGTGGTATTGGACCCCATACCCATCCTGTGGGTGGTTGGAGCCCCATACCCATCCAGTGGGTGACAGTGGACGCCATACTCATCCTGTGGGTGGTATTGGACCCCATACCCATCCTGTGGGTGGTTGGAGCCCCATACCCATCCAGTGGGTGATAGTGGACGCCCTACTCATCCTGTGGGTGGTATTGGACCCCATACCCATCCTGTGGTGGTTGGAGCCCCATACACATCCAGTGGGTGACAGTGGACGCCCTACTCATCCTGTGGGTGGTATTGGACCCCATACTCATCCTGTGGGTGGTTGTGAGCCCCATACACATCCTGTGGATGGTAGTGGACGCCATACTCATCCTGTGGGTGGTATTGGACCCCATACTCATCCTGTGTGTTTGTGAGCCTCATACACATCCTGTGGGTGGTAGTGGACGCCATACTCATCCTGTGGGTGGTATTGGACCCCATACCCATCCTGTGGGTGGTTGGAGCCCCATACCCATCCAGTGGGTGACAGTGGACGTTATACTCATCCTGTGGGTGGTATTGGACCCCATACCCTTCCTGTGGGTGGTTGGAGCCCATTCACATCCAGTGGGTGACAGTGGACGCCATACTCATCCTGTGGGTGGTATTGGACCCCATACTCATCCTGTGGGTGGTTGTGAGCCCCATGCACATCCTGTCGGTGGTAGTGGACGCCATACACATCCAGTGGATGGTATTGGACCCCATACCCTTCCTGTGGGTGGATGGATGATCCCCATACCCATCCTGTGGGTGGATGTGACCCCCATACCCATCCTGCGGGTGATTATGGACCCCTTACCCACCTAACAGGTTTTAGTGGACCCTATACACATCCTATAGTTTATTTATAGTAGACACCACACCATTTGCAGTAGTTTACCCCATAGACAACGTAACATCGTTTTCTGTTAGCGTTCCTACAAAACATTCTTTAAATATTTTAAGGCACAAACTATTGTATATTATATTGATTGGTGAAGCACTGTAATTCTATGTAATCATTTATAGTGCTTATTATAATTTACTAAGAACAACTAATATTTCTCAAAACAAAACTACAAGCCTTCAATAGGATGTAGCTGATTTGTAATATTCTAAGAGCATGGACAATAGTAGGTAAATTTCACAACCCATGTGTGACCTGAAAACTACAATTTTCATTATACGTGAACCAATCACGACTATTCTGCTATCTACGTTGATGGACGGGTACTGTGAGACGTAAATTGGTACGTGATGAAGAGTTTGGGCCTTGGTAAAAAAGTTAACTCGGAATATACCACATATGTACTAAATCACATGTAACATATGGACTTTAAGCATTAAGTCATATATGTGCTGTCTTGTGTGAGGACGGGTTGATATATGTACAATGTTTCTAATCGTTACTATAAGTAATACCTAAACAGCAGGATTGGCTGCTTGTAAACTTATTTAATTTTGCATATATATATATATATATATATATATATATATATATATATATATATATATATATATATATATATTCTTTACTTATTTATTTATGTATTCATATATATATACATAAAGCGTCCCGGTAGTACAGTCGGGTTCATAGTCGATGCAGAATCCAACCCGTCCTCAGACCAAGTCCATTCCATCCAGCGGTCGACCCCAAAGACACATTCATAAATTTTAACATGCTGTTCATTCAAAATAGGATATTTCTCAAATATAAATTAATATAATTTTATATAAGCATATTGTGCATATTTAGACATGGGTTAGATTAGGCTAGGTGTTTCGATTTTCTTGGCAATTATTTGTATTTGTAGTACGTGGGTGAAACATTTACAGCATTGTGTTTCGAACAAAACTCGTCAGCAATGCACTTGTTCTGGAAGTGTCCGGACGTCATCAATTGTGAGACGTGTGTAAACCGTTTTTCATTCATAAACAGGGGTTTGGCGGGTGCATGGAATGGACTTTGGCCTTTGTTTATGAAAACAGGAAGCACAATCGAAAATTCCGGATTCAAATCCCGGGCGGGACAGAAATGGTTGAGCACATTTCATTTCACCTAATGCATCTGTTCACCTAGCAGTAAGTAGGTACTCAGGAGTTAATCAGCTTGGTGTGGGGGGTTGCATCGTTAGCGAGGTCAGTAAATCGCCCTTGGGGATGGAGAGACCTCGAAATAAGCTTAACGTGTATGAATACACTATTTGGCTTCCTGGCCCCTGACACAATGAACTATTATTGATCATAATCAAGAAAGGCGGCCTACTAGATAGATAAAACAATGATGAAAACAAAGAATCGTGCTAAATGGGAATGAATCTGACTGGAGAAATGCGATATGTAGGGTACGTACCAAAGGGTTCCCTTTTGGGGGCATTTTCCCTCTTTTGTCATGTACATCAATGACCTAGAGGAGAATATTACAAGCCATGTAATCAAATTTCCAGATGCCACAAAAATTTATGGTAAAGTAGGAAATAATAATGATATCGAAACATAACATAGAGATCTACATGAACTCCACAAATGGTCAGAAGACTAGCAAATGCAATTTTAATATCGACTCTTTAATATCGTTTCTTGCCCGAAACGCCTTGGGTAATCGTGGCTTCATTGATTGGGTAACTCCTGTCCCTTCAATTGCATTTTACTCGTATGTTCTTTGTACACACATTCGTTTGAATAAACATTTGAATTTGTACAAATGCAAGACCTTGCATATGGGGCAGAGCAATCCACGTACGCCACAACTATCAAATTAATAACATTGCATTACAGCAGACTGCATGAAGAAGTGCAGAGGATTTAATTTAACACTTTAATATGCGCCCAGCATTCGTGAAAAAAATAGGGCATTGTACGTGCGGCGTTTTGCGCTCTTGAGCGTAAACACAAAAAAGTGTATAATCTTTTCACTCTCCTGACACCAATTCTCGAGCTACTTATTTCATTTTGGTATCAATGTGTTGGCAATAAAATTCTCTACAAGATCATATGTATAAAATGTCACCAAAGCATTTGCTATCCCACCACGAAATAAATAAACGTAATCGCTCGCCGTGACGCCCAAACAGCAACAAAATGTTCATACTCTTTTGTTTGTTGTCAGCTCCACATTAGTCCTACAGTGTTAAATTTTATATCACTGAACTTGCAATAAAATTCCCTACATATGCATATCAATGTAGAATCATGATCGCGGCCCACACCAAGAGTGTGTGAAGTGGGCGATTACCCTCGTTGTCAACAATTCAATAGTCTCTCCACTAAGCTACAATACAATGCTGTTCTCAGAAACAGGCCATGTGCCTACTAGAGAAAACGGAAATTTAATTGCAAACATTTTCATACTAACCCCAAGTCGATCGAATAAGAATGGGATTTTATAAAAAAATTAAATAGCGCGGCTATTTACGACGCAGTTGCACAACCGATAGAAAAATTGCCGTCGTGTATTCACGACGCGGTTGCGCGAAAGTGTTTTAATTGGAGTCAAAATCTGTCACTCACTGAAAGTTGCACGACAGGTAGGAGCAGCAGTCATAACTCTAACAAAATCCTTGGAATAATCAAGCGTACCTTTGACCTTAATTACGGAAAAGAAGGCAGTGATACAATTGTATAAATCTGCAATTGTATAAATCTGCAATTGTACAAATTTATACAATTGTATAAATGGGGTGCGCCCCCCATTTAGATTACTGTATAGAGTAATCCAATAGAGCATGGAGACCTCATCTTTGGAAGGACAGGGCTGCTCTGGAGAAAGTGCAACACCAATTAAGCAACAAAAATCTCCTTCCAGTGCTAAGTTAACTCATGTCTCGGGAATGGTTGAGGGCCACAGGGCCAACAATAAAGCAAACCAGGTATCACAGGGCGGATCTCATTGAAAATTAAAGCACTGAACAATTTGGAAGATGTTGATCCAGACAATTTATTCAAAAGGTCAGATGTAACACAAAGAGCAACGGTTTCAAGCTCAACAAGCCACAATGTAGGGTTGAGAACAGGAGATGCTCTTTCACCCACAGGGTTATAAACTCGTGGAACAGCCTACCCTCCGAAGCCGAAAATGCTAAATCTCTGTTAAATTTTAAAATCCAACTGGAAAAGATCATGAATTCAAATGGGGTGACCTTCGACAAGCCGCAGACTTTCTGTTCTTGTCGAGGCCACTAGTGATTGCGGCCCTTAGATAAATTCGGGTAACTCAGGTCATGGGCCTTTTTGTCAACAAATATCCTTTTTAAAAGGAAACGAACATCATGTAATTCCTAATATATAATATTTAATTATACTATAAAATCTATCTTTATAAGTAAGTGGTATGCTTATATATATAATTTCTACTTTTGTTGTTTGCTATTAATATGAGTATAAATTAGATAAGAAGGATGACTGGTACTGCGTAGGTGCGCAGTGCGATACAGGAGTCGTCGGGTTGCCGAGTGTCTCGACATGATCATACTTCATAGGATCAATTCTATAGTATGATTGCCGAGTTCCTTGTCCGAAACTTGGAATGAATCACGCTGTGATGATGTAGTTAAGTGCAAGCCTCTGAGCGGGAAGCAGTTCTAGGTCCCTGACCTAGAACTTTGATGACCGTTCATTCTCGGTTTACCGGGTGTGAGGAGGCTTGCACAGGCTGAGCAGTGAGATTCACAATCAACTGTGGATTTTCCATGGGTTTTTTGAATAAGGACGTTAGTCCGCTCCCTATGGGGAGTAACAATTAATACAACTCAAACCTATTAAATATTATAACAATTAATACAACTCAAACCTATTAAATATTATGACAAAATTTATTGTCAAAATATTTTCAGCCGCATAAATTTTATGTGTGATTTATTCAATGTAAATATTTTATTTATATTCTTCGGATTTGCATTTCTCTCCCCATCTCATGCTTACTTCTCTATTTTACATTAATAAAAGTCTAGAATTTCGTGTATATATAGATGCATTAAAATAGTTTGTGCAGAGGAGTTTAAATAGTAAATACAGTGCCAAGGCTTAACCAAGCTCAACAAGCTTGATATTTTTGCGGGAAAGGTGTACGTGGCTGGTATTACCGTGTTACAGGTATATAATCTTACATATAAGTTTGTGCAGATGAGTTTAAATAATAGTGCCAAGGCTTAACCCAGTTGAACATGCTTGCTATATTTGCTGTAAAGATGTACGTGGTTGGTATTACCTTGTTACAGCCCACCCTCCTGTTTAGATAGTACGTTTTGTAATTAAGTGGACTGTCGTATATATTATTATATTGACGTAAAAGGCAATTAGATATAGAATTTGGTACTATGCACTCCATAGAGACCAAAAACAAATAAAGCTAACAACCAAACTTAAATTAATGATTTAGTACAGCACATACATGCTCTTAATAGGTCTCAGATAGCACGTAATAGGCCTAGGAAGGATAGGTTAAGATAGTTTCTCTTTTTTTTGGCAACATCAATGAGAAACTCTTTCCGGTTTTTCTTATTTGAATAGTACCGATTTAGACTTTCTAATTGCTGTTTACGTCAATATATGCAACCGTCCTCACACAAGAAAGCACATATATGACTTAATGCTTAAAGTCCATATGTTACTGTATTTAGTACATATGTGGTATATTCCGAGTTAACTTTTTACCAAGGCCCAAACTCTTCATCACGTACCAATTTACGTCTCACAGTACCCGTCCATCAACGTAGATAGCAGAATAGTCGTGATTGGTTCACGATAATGAAAATTGTTGTTTTCAGGTCACACATGGGTTGTGAAATTTACCTACTATTGTCCATGCTCTTAGAATATTACAAATCAGCTACATCCTATTGAAGGCTCGTAGTTTTTTTTGAGAAATATTAGTTGTTCTTAGTAAATTATAATAAGCACTATAAATTATACATAGAATTACAGTGCTTCACCAATCAATATAATATACAATAGTTGTGCCTTAAAAATATTTAAAGAATGTTCTGTAGGAACGCTAACAGAAAACGATGTTATGTTTTCTATGGGGTAAACTACTGCAAATGGTGTGGTGTCTACTATATATCAACTATAGGATGCGTATAGGGTCCACTAAAACCTGTTAGGTGGGTAAGGGGTCCAATACCACCCGCAGGAGGGTATGGGGGTCACATCCACCCACAGGATGGGTATGGGGATCATCCATCCACCCACATCCACCCACAGGAAGGGTATGGGTCCAATACCATCCAGGATGTGTATGGCGTCCACTACCACCGACAGGATGTGCATGGGGCTCACAACCACCCACAGGATGGGTATGGGGTCCAATACCACTCACAGGATGAGTATGGCGTCCACTGTCACCCACTGGATGGGTATGGGGCTCAACCACCCACAGGATGGGTATGAGGTCCAATACCACCCACAGGATGAGTATGGCGTCCACTACCACCCACAGAATGTGTATGGGGCTCACAACCACCCACAGGATGGGTATGGGGTCCAATACCACCCACAGGATGAGTAGGGCGTCCACTGTCACCCACTGGATGGGTATGGGGCTCCAACCACCCACAGGATGGGTATGGGGTCCAATACCACCCACAGGATGGGTATGGGGTCCAATACCACACAGGGAGTAAGGCGTCCACTATCACCCACTGGATGGTATGGGGCTCCAACCACCCACGGATGGGTATGGGGTCCAATACCACCCACAGGATGAGTATGGGTCCAATAAATTATGTAAACTAAAATTATGTATAACTAAACACTTCCTGATAAATTCCCTGTAACCTACCTTTCCCCTCTATTGTCAACCCATGTCTTATTTTTTATTCAACGCTGTTGTCTACATATTGTATTTGTGCTGGTTTTTCAGTCATGTTCCCCCTTTTTTTATCTTTATTTGTATCTGTTCTCAAACATTTTGTTCTTTTGCTCAATTAGTATTAAGTTTTAGATATTACTGTTTTCTTGCCCCGAACGCATTGTGTAATAGTGGCTTTAGGCATTGTATGTACTAGCTCTATCTATAAATCGATCCACTTATGTAAAATCACTTTATGTATGTACCTTTCCTGAATAAACATATTTATTATTATTTTAATAACACACCCAGATGTGTATGGCGGCCATTGCGCGCCAGAGGGTCGCTATGAAGTCAACTACCGCCTATAGGTAGTGTTTGTATGTTCCATACGCATAGTATTATTATGGGGTCCACTACCCCTCATAGGGTCGGTATGGGGGTCCATTACTACCCACAGGGTGTCTGGGGTCTATTTTGGCAATACTGCTTTTCCAATCTCATTTGTTGTTCAATGTAAAATATATGTTGCTCGACTGCAACAATTTATATATCTATATATGTATATAGTATAGTGCCTTTGCAATAATGTACCAATGTGTGTATTTTCATAACCCATTTTAAATTGTTGAAAAATAAATAACTACATTGTGAATGCAAGTCAATGTTTACATGCTAAATCAGAGTTGCCAGATTCTGTTTAAAATAGCAAATTGTGCTTATTTTTCAAAGCTTGAGTGTTTAGCTTTAAAGTAGTTATGGGGTGCATAATAAATGAACTAAAACTAAAAGTAGTTAAAGCTACGAATTCGCAATTTGCTATGTACTT